>CM052277.1:2633350-2742453 GCA_028455795.1 Lasioglossum marginatum
AAGGAATACATTCCGAAAGAAACTGTTGGGACAACCTAATATTTATTTAGTAATATTAAAGGAACACAATCCGAAAGAAACTGTTGGGACAACCTGATATTTATTTAGCAATATTAAAGGAACACATTCCGAAAGAAACTTTGAGCTTCGGGTCGACTTTTGATGACACGGGTCGGGTCGGGTCGGGACTCGAAAATTTATATTGTTTGGATACCCGACTATCATAGATTTTCGGATTTAATGTTAAATAGGACTTTTGAGGGCAACTACGGCCTAGATTGATCTTTTATCTAGCATTTTTGACTACTGAAAAACCCCATCTTCGTATTATCGAGAAATGAGAAGGCGTCTCCCGCGCCCTTGCAATCCTGGAAACGAATCTACACCCTTAAAAACCCTTAAACCCTCTTAAGAATAACTTGTGTGAATCGTTGAGAAAATAGAATTGTACAGTTTTCCTTGATAATTCTTAGGAGATGTAATCCTGCGGTTCTAACAGGGTCAAATATTTTTTTGTTACACGTTCTATACAAAAATATGTTTAATCTAAAAGTAAGTCTTTTGTGTAACCGAATTACGGTTACACAAAAAAGTGATTCTGACTGTGATAACATTTATTAAGAGTTCACTGGGAATTGACGGATTTCCTTGTCGAAGTGTTTACTGTAATGAAAATGCGAGAAATCTTGTCATTTTTCCCAGGAATCTTCTAACAGCGGTTGGTACATTTGTTGTAAAAAGCGAGTGAAATATTTTACAGTTGTTGTCACTAAGGAATATAGAGCCGTCGCTGTACGATGTAGTTGTGCTGTTGTCGAACGCCTGTCCGGTATTGATGTATTGTTTACGATACATCTCTTCCGTCTGCATGTTCTCAACCGTAAGTACAACAAATAATTCGTTTTAGTTGTAATTAACACTAGATCTACCACTCCAGTCAAAATGTCTGGTTTTACAATTTCACTCTGAAATTCCTACTTATCCTCAATGAAACAGCTATTCAGTTAGTTTAATTGCCAGAAATTGAGTACTTAAATGACAATTTGGATGTTCCCGGTTTAAAATGACTCCGGCACAGCACTCGGAGGGTTAGAATAAAATTTCGGATTACTACTTGTGTTATTTGTTAACTGTACTCTTTATTATACTATAATAATAGTAAAATTACACTGTACGAAATTATATTATTGAGTATTCATTCAAAAAATATATGCATATATACAGGGTGGGCCGGAAATCATAGTACAGTCGGGCAGGGGGTGATTCTTTATAAAAGAGTATGAAAAAAATTCGGTATAACATTTTTTTATCCGAAGCTTCATTTTCGAGGGATCGAGTTTGAAAGTGCAGCGAATACACGTACTATTGCATGGGAATCGTCTGACGCGTCTGACCATGGTCAACCAATTCTACTTCCTGCATATACTAAAGGGACCCATTCACGATCAAGCATGTTGTGCAACAATGCCTATCGCGCAACGTGATTGATCGCGAATGATTGATTAATTAATATAATATGGATTTGGATGGACATCATGCTGCACAATAATTGTTGCGCAATATGCTTGATCGTGAATGGGCCCCTCGAACCAGAGTTGGGCAAAAATTTAATCCACGATTGACGAATGAATTTCTACTTTCTCATTTCTACTTCAATCGTCTCAATCGCAATTAACAATTAAACTCCTACTGTAATCATTAATTGCGATTGACGATTACATTCTTATCAGTTGCAATCGTCAATCGTGTAATTTGATTAATGATTAACTGCTGAAATTTCGAAATGGAATACGGAATCAAAACTGTATGCATACTGAAAAAAAATGTAAACTGAATTTAGATATACTGTCATTTGGTCTATAATACGATCTCTATGCGCCTACTTATTATAATTTATGGATAGACCGTGTGGCGATTAACTTCGACAATAATCGATTAAATCAGTCTCCGATTTTCCGATGATCTCTTTTTTTAATCAACGATTGATGATTAACTTCATCAATCGATTGAATCAATCGTCGATTTGTTCAATGATTACCTTTTTTAATCGTACACATTAATCAATTGATTAAAATTTTAATCGATTAATGCCTAACTCGAAATGTCTTCTCGAAAACGAGGCGTCACACGAAAAAATGTTATTCCATTTTTCTCGACTTATTTTTGCATTCATAATCACCCCCTGCCCGGTTGTACTACGATTTCCGGTCCACCCTGTATAACTAAGCATTTTTTTCTAAAGAGTGACCACTCATTTTGACTGGTTTGAATATTTCAATTGCCGGTAAATCTAGTGTTAATAAGTCCACCCCAGAATTTCTTTTCACGTGGTTTCAGCTAAAATACATGTTTGACAATTTGCAACACGACTTCGTCACGCTGAACGATCCCCTCGAGGTGCAGATGCTGATGAAGGATTCAATAGTGCAGAAGCGCATTGTCACGGTGGACCTCGGTAAAAGAAAATGCAAACCATAAAATAACTACAATAATAAGTAAATTGTGAAATAATAATAACACCATTTTGGGTTCCAGTTCTGAGTACTACAGGCTCACTTCTGGTGGGCGGATTATTAATGGTGCCTACGCTTATGCAATCGGACACACAACTTCGATATCTACGGTTAATAGGATATTTTTATAACGAAAGAAGCGTGCATACTAATTTGACTTGTTTACATATGACCATGAGTACGCTGTACGGTTTGTTGACGTTTGTATGCACCGAAGGCACGCTCACTATTGTTTCCACTTATGTCAGTGGACTGTTGCATATCGCTAGGTACGTGGAAAATAATGTTTTGTAATAGACTTCGGATTTTATGCCATTGTAACAAAACTGAGCAAGTGCAATTTAAAACAGTGAAAATATTAAGAGATTTTAAGAGTATTAATATATTATTTTCACCACATTAAAATTATTAATGAAGAATGTACATTTATATTTTGCTCCTGCGTCTTGCAATTGATGCACAAACTTTCCATTCTGCATAAACATCCGGAGTCTATTAATAGTTAATGTTACTGACCTGTCGATATTCTTTTACGTCTTGATATGACTAGATGAAAATTTATTTATTTTTATAATATGTACTCCTAAATAGTTACTGTACAACGGACCTGTCCAACTCCGGCCCGTTCCCCCACTCCTTCATGGTAATGTGGGAGGTGACCTTCCCCCACTATTTGAGTGAAGCTGGTGAAGCATTAAAAACACTGTTTTCTTGTGTATACGTTTATGCAATTTGCAATTTCTTTAGACGAATTTTAAGAAAGTGGAATCAAATGAAATGTTGTTTTCAGTGGTAGTAGTCTTTGTAGATCTGAAATAAATCAAAATCGTACTAGACTCTGTCGGATTTTATATTCTAGCATTTTTGAAAATTTTCAGGTGCCATTAATATCCATAAAGATTCGCAGTCTACTGATCACCAAAATGTTATATTAACATTTTCGTTAACCGTTCGTTAAGAAAATATTAAATTTTGTATGTCTATATAAAAATACAAATTTCTTTTTATCTATGAACATGTTTAAACATCAAAGTGCATGGTAGTGGGGGAACGGACTGATTGATGGTGGGGACAGTGGCTCGCGACGAAGAAGAAGTTGAACAGACCTGTTGTATCGGGTTGGCAAGAAAGTAATTTCGGTATTTTAAGATGAAATGATGATGACCTGAAATCGCATTTGGATCAGTTTTTTTTTACCGATGAAGACCAGAAGTTTTGTGAGAATTGCGAAGCTACCAAGAAGATGGCAGAAGAACATCGGAAAATACTTTATTGATTAAAGTTCATTGCCTGAATAAAAAAATCGAGTTCTATTTCATCTTGAAATACCGAAATTACTTTCTTGCGAACCCAATACATACAAATTAGTAATGTGCGAATTTGTTTTAATTTTTAACCATCAGATTTTTGGCACGGCGCTTAAATCTAAAACAACAAATCGTTTTCAGTTACCGAATAAAAAACGCAGTCGCCGACGCAGTGAGCTCGGACCGAATGAAGCCGCTAGATATCCGTCCAGCTGTGGACATGCATCGGCAAGCTATCAAGTTGGTATCTTAAATATTATTCGGATATCCGGATGTATCATCGGCGTCCGAATCATTATATTTTTGATTACGTGTTACGCTCGGAAGACAGATTAAAAACTACACGGACGGAGTAATGATGGCATCATTGGCATTAGTACTCGTAGCTGTCGTCTCGTTCGGTGTGAACATATACCGCGTAAGTTTCATTCGAATATTGAAGAAGAACAGTGGAGATAATCATAAACTGCTACTAATTATGTACTAATAAGATCCAGAACATTTTTTACTAATTAGATCCAGAACGGTTTAATTCAAGTGCCTTTTTATTTACAAATCAATGATTATGTTTTTCTCGGTGCGCGCCAGCTTTTTGTGAGCATCACCGTGATAAAAGAGACTGATAACACGATGTTTAACATACAAATGGTTCTGGCGCATCTGGCGATCATATTCGGGAGCAACTATAGTGGGCAAATAGCGATGGACACTAGTGTAAAGATCGTCCATGCAACGTAAGTGCAAACTATCATTTCAACGTCGGGAAAAGCGGTTTTTAATTTTTCTTGACAAAACATAATTTTATCGAAAGAATCAATTTTAAAACAAAAAATCATTTTTCCGAAAGAATCAATTAATTAAAATAGTAATTTTTCCGAAAGAATCAATTTTTTAAAAAAATAATTTGTCTTCGTATCTTAATGAATAGATATGATTCGTTGTGGTACCGTCTACCACCGAAGATGCAAAAACTGATACTATTCATGATGATAAAATCGCAGACCAAGCTCGAGATTAATTTTGCCGGTTTGTTCACGCCATGTGTCGAAGGCTTTTCGACGGTAATTAATCTCTCTTCAACCAATTGACACTCTGATGACGATATCTGGGTCCATCTTGACTTCATTTTTAGAATGAACCCAGGCTTCGTCGTCCATGGTGTTTTGAAAAATGTCTTTGTACGGATAGCAATGAACCTCGGACTGTTTCAGATGATGAGCACGTCTTTTTCGTATTTTACCCTTCTCTGCTCGGTTCACTAGAACCTTTGAAATATTGTGTGGCCAACTTTTACGTTTGACAGTTATCGAATTCATCGATGATCGCACAAAACCAGTATCTAATGTCTACTCAAGTAATGTGTCAAAGAACTCGATCTTTCCTATTGTATAAATCCATGCTGTCAATAATACAATACAGATGTTATAAAAGAAAATTCCATTTATTCATTTAAATCATTTAAACTATCAAATCACTAAACTGGTCTATGATAAGTAGATCGTGATTCATTTTTTCTCTTTCAATATCGTACATTTTCCTTGAATCACGAGTTTCGTAAGAATGATTGTTACAATGATCAACAAGTTGCATACGCACAAATCTTGTAATGCGTCAATCCTACTTTTCCAACGGTATTTTGTCGTTCAATTTTTATCTTGAATACACGCCAACTGAATGCGCGGATACGATGTGTATTTTACAGCATTCACATTTCATAATAAACATTATTCTTATATAAATTCTGTCGTTTCTTGTCTATACATCTAACAAAATACAAATTAATAAACAATATTCAATTCTCCGGTATTGGTGGCATACACCAATCCCTGGCCAGGTTGTGGCAGCCATCTGATGCAGTTCAGACTCGAGTTACTAGGCTCCTTTATACTGTGCAATATTTGTCGTATAGATGTCATTCTATATCTGTTACTAACACGTGTCACATGCTCCATGTAACGGCATAATGGGTAAAAATATCTGTAAGGTGTTTGTTTCTCAGGTTTGTCCTTATTGTCTATTAATCGATAAATGTGAGCCATGTAATTAGCCTCCGTCGAATTGCAATTTCTTGCAACACCCACCACAAGGTGCTGTTGCGTTGGCGAAAATGCTACCGAAACGGCGGATTCGCAGTCTATATCCGTAGAACAAATTCGTTTTCCTAAAGTCTCCCACTGTAAACTGTACACTGCTGCAAAATGATTAAAGATTAATAAGAAGGTTCATTATTAGACAGCGGATCTTTATGCAGAATAAAAATTTTCTCCCTGGATTGCAACAAACTGGAGTGAAATAGAAATTGATTTTCTTTTTAATAGCTTGAAGATAATATAACAGTGTTTTTAAATTTTTCTAATAGTTTTACTGTTTTAAATTACACTTTCTCATTTTTGTGATAAATGCATATAATCCGCTGTCTATTCGTTATAAAATTGTCTGCACATCTTTACAGATCTAGTAACGTATTTACAGAAGTGCTGTCGCACAGAAATCATATACCTATGGTAGTCACTTGTAACATACGCGCCCGCGTTATGGCCGTTAACAATTTTCCATCCGAAGAAATATCTATGGTGGCATCGTTACGAATGTCGCAATTTCGAACGACAATATTCTTGCTGTCTGAAACAAATGAGCGTCGGGAACAGATGTAGAATCGTGATTAATTCTATGCAACACGAGCATACTCACAGTCCGTAATATCAGGCGTTTCTCCATTAGAAAAGTCCCACGCTTGTACACGATACCTTTGGACCGCATGGAGATTATGTCTGAATATAGATATGTAACCATCTGCTGCATCTAAAAAGTATTCCATCGTACACAGAAATTATATCAGTACTGTTAACAGTTGCACAGTGTGCATTATAATTAATGTGTCTTCGTAAATACAAGTTTCTTGAAACTTAAAACACATAACTTCTTTCAACGGAAAGATATCTGCATTTAGAAAGTTGTACGTCGTTCCAAAACATTTGATATCTATTAAACAATAATTTTACTGCCTTGAAGATGCATGAATAATTTAATTAATTCTTTATACCCTTCGTTGGTAATAATATAAATTATTATGTTCACCTTCGTTGACGATCGCGTCGAGCCTAATATGTACAGGTGAACGAGACATAGAAATTCGCGAAGGTTCTACGTTCGAAACGGGAGGTTCCGCATTCGAGTTATGCGATTGATTTCTAAGTTCGGTATTATTGTGTAAACTGTTCGCACTTTGTTTAGGAAATGACATATTGGTACATCTTATTCGTTGGTCTGTCACTCTCCCTATTTGTCCGATACATGTTGAAAGTAGCAGACTGAAACGAAAAACATTGTTCGTAAAGCCGGATTTGAGGCTGCCTTTGAAAATCTTAGTTAGTCATAAATAGACTGCGGATGTTCAATTGCGGATGGCAATTTTCAATTTTTGTAGACGAATTTTAAGAAAGTGGAATAAAATAGAATCTTATTTTCCATGGTAGTAGCCCTTTCAGATCTGAAATAAATTGAAATCGTACTAAATTCTGTTATATTTTATATCCTAGCACTTTTTGAACATTTTCAGAAGCCATAATTGCATAAAGATCTACAGTCTAGTCATAAACATACTGCATGTCTCTATAATCTTCATATTTCTCTTCACTTTTTGTTACACGCATTCGCATTTGTGGAGTGTTTGTAATCCCTGTAACCAGCTTCCTTCCTAAATTATCAAATGCTACATATCTGAAACAACATATGACGAAGTAATTATCAGTATGATTTTCCAACAGAAAACACTGAATATATTTCTTTAGCAACTTATAATTTAGTGTAGCTCTCACCTTACTTTTTGATCGTCGGTTGTGGTCCTTGCTATGTCATAAGGTTTAGCTGTAGCCCAATCCCAAAAATATATTTTATTACATGTTGCAATAACAAGTAACCTTTTGGTCGGATGAAAAGCAAGTGAAGCTATGACTGTCTCATTTTCTGTTTCCCAAAGTTGACAACCACTCTATACGACGAAGTATATCGTAAATGTTATATTGTAAATTCTTATAGAAGTGATATATAAATGATACTGCAGCATAAAAATCCTTTTATAAAGAAACGAATAATCGAGAAATACTAACGTTTAGATCCCAAACGCGAACTTGTCCGCCTAAACAACCGGACGCCAAGACTTGGCTGGAAGACGGATGAAATGCGATGCACCACGGAGTGCGTGGATGACCAACAAGTGTTCGAATATGTTTTCCAGTCGTAACTTCGGTAATGTAGATATTATGATTCCCATGTGTGGATGCCATTTTGGTCCTGAAACGAGATTTTCTGTTTACAATGTAATTCGACAGTACTTCAAATTGTTACATATAAAATTAACGATAGCTCTTACCCATCAGGACTAGATACCATTAAAAATGTTGCCTTAGGAACACCGGGTAGATTGTATTTCTGTAAAAGATCGGTGACAGCACAATTAATTTCATACCAATATTCAAATTAATTATGAAACACTTACCAACTTCTTGTGTCTTTTTAAAACAAGTAATGTTTCGGCTATGAAGTCTATCTGTGCACGAGATTTTTGTACCGTGCACAGTCCAACATCTTTGTGCATTAAATAGCGAAAGATGTTTCGCGACTGTTCGCAATGAAATAGTGATAATTTTTCCTCGATCATTATCTGCCTATTATGTGTACCCTATAATATATTTCCATATATAACTAATAAATCATTACAGACAAAAGAAATTATATAAGCCTGTGTTTACTTGCATTCGTTATCTACTGTTTATCGCAAGCAATAAATTAAATATAATAGACTGCGGATTTTTATGCATTTACGAAGAAACTGGCAAGGTGAAATGTAAAACAGTGAAAGTTTAGAACAATCTAAGAATATTGTTACGATGTTTTTAATGTAAACAATCTATTATTAAGGGACTTATTAAGCAAATTTTTATTTAACTCTTGCTGCCCGCAATCGTTGCGAAATATTTTTAATTTGCATAAAGGTCCGTAGTCTAATAATCAAATATTGTTTTAATTCAACTCGAAAGCAGGAGAAATTCAATAGATATATCACTAATCACTGTTCAAAAATCGAATATCTCACCGGTCGAAAGTTAGCAACAACTCACATTACCTTGCATTACCTACCGATGTTTCGCAGTGAAATATTCGATGTGAGTAAATCAGAGAAAATGAACATCCGACGTTGATTGGCTTCGGGAGATCTCAACGGAACGATTTCAATTTGAAAATCATTCTATTTATCACTGAACAACAATAAACATTTCCCTCGTGTTGAAAAAACAAACACTAAATGAGATAAACATCATAAACGATGCCGAGTATAATCGATACCTAGAGGTCACTGAAGCTGCGAGCGTACGCGGATGGAGCTTATGAATCTCGGTAACGATAATTAATTGCCGATGTACAATAATTCTCGGATAAAGGCTAAATCAGGCTAAACGGTTAAAAATCGGGCAATTATGATATATATAGAAGAAGACTCGTCTCCCACTCTATCCTTCCCCTTCTACGTCACTATTCCGCGCGCTTCTGCCGCGGCCCGGTCACGTGACGCGTTTCGTCACTGTTGTGCACTTAGACCTTAGACCATAATGCTTATAGACCCAACATCAGTGATGAGATCAGTGCTGAGATATTGTGCAATTGACATAGCACTTAGTTTAGCTTCATGGTATTGCGACTTCTCAGCAGACTATAGCACTTTGCCCACATTCGTCATCTGATAGACGATGTAATCTTGGAACACGGCATGTTATCTGACGCCGTGTCTATATAGAATTATATTGTTTAATCTAACAATAATCATGCATGTGTCACAATGTCACGTGACCGATCCGGTACCGACAGATCAGAGGGTAATTTAAACAGGGTGTCTCATCGTATTCCGGATTTTCTGACTGAACAATGATACTACAATATTATAAGATATTTTTGTTACATTCCAATTGCTATACAACTCGAATTTTTATTTTAGGAAAGATTCTGTAACGAAACAGTGAAATATGTACAATTTTTTTGTTTTCTAAACGGCACAAGTTTATGCATTTATAATAACATACAAATATATATATTAAGTACAGTTCTCCGATTTCACTTTTTTTCATTTCTATAGCTCTCGCACAGAATAAAATATGACACATATTGTATGCCTGTCGCAAATCTCCCTGTACTGAGAAATGAAAATGATAAAGTTAATGAACACGGGTATACAATATTTAATATTGATATTTTCAATGTTCTAAAAATAAGAGGAACAATTAACAAATTTTAGTCTACTAAGTAATGGAATACAATGTAACAATTATATATATATACAATATATGTTGCGATTGAATCAACTCAAAAAAATGACTGTATAAAGGATAAAGAAATATGTATAAAGAACAAAAATTTTAACATAGCGCTTAACTAAAACTTTCACTATCTCTTCATTACTACGATCAAAATAGTATTTCTTTATTTTTGCATTATAAATTTAAATTATTTCGCCTGTAGTTCTTCTATGTTAATTTTTTTTTCCAATGTACAATTATAACATGCATACTCTCATTTAAAACATAATTAAATTTTCTCATAGGAAACGGATTATACTATTAAAAATATAAATCATTTAATGATCCAAAATACGTAGATTGCCGGAGACTATTTTGTTTTCTAAAATTGTGCCCGACGGAAGATCTATGCGTTCTCCATGATTCGCGATGATGATCACTGTCCCTTTCAGAGTGACACCTTTGCCAAACGTAACGTCACCTGACACCGTCAAGTGATCCAACTCCAAAAGATCTGGTATAGTTGGGAATCTGGTAAGAAACTCTTTCACCTGGAAGAAAATTTCCCATTAAGCATTCGCAATTACTTTTATCCGATAGATCGGTAATGTTCGTGTAAAATATGATAAAAATAATAACCTTGGAGAAATGATTATCGCCTAATTTTATAAGGGGTGTTGTTGGGAACATTCGTTGAGGACTCATTACTAAGGAACCATTGCGGAGAGTGTACAAATTACTCATAACAAGCATTAAATCTGAGGTCTTTTTTACTGGCAAAAATCTGCTACGTGGCACATTTATACCTATAATGCAGTTACAAAAATTACATGATAACGAAAGTACAGATGACAAGCTCTACAAGGTGTGTAGGCGACATTTCTTACCAATACTTCCGTCAAATGATTTCATTGCTGCTCCTACAGCTGTTTCCAGCTGGATAATGTTCAGACCATTCGCGAAGGTTTTATTATTCACGATAATCTCCATGTTCAGAGAATTTGTCGAAACAACCCTTTCAATAGCTGCAAAATCAATTTGTGTCTACATTAGCTGCCTAAACATTTTCTTCAGCTGTGACGATACAAAATACTTTTACGAGATACATAGTACGACCAGAGAATTTCACATCTCGCCAGAAGTCCCTGGTTACAAGGAGGAGAACGGCCATACGTACCACTAAGTTTGATCCACAAATTATTCGTGTTGAAAAACTTGAAGGTTTTCACAGATTTAAATTCGTCCACGTGGTCCTTCGGAACTTGTGCAATTTCAAGAAGGCGAAGCTTGTCTTCGTATTTAATTAATGTACCACCCTAAATTTGAAAAAAAATACCCATAAAAACGTTCGCTCGATCTGAAAGTTCAAAATCTTGCTCTACCGCTGAAAATCTCATTACCTTGACGTCGGCGCGAGTTTTATCAGTAACTTCCATAACGAATTCAAGGGGCGATGCCTCACGTTTCTCCAGCAATAACTTTAAAATCTTAAAGTCTACGGTTGCGCCAAGATTGTCGATATTTGAAATGAAACAATACTCGCGGCCCTACGAAAATAAAACAGTCTCATTACCTTTGTCACTTTTGCCAGTGGAAATTGTTAGAAAGGAACGTACTTCTTTCAAGAACTTCTTCAGTAAACCTGAATTTCTAAAGCTTTCATAGAAATCTCCGTGACCTGGTGGATACCATCTGTAAATTAAATGGAAATGCACGATAGTGATAACTGACGCGGTAAAAATGTTTTACGCACGAGAACGTTTATTGGTATTCTTACGCTTCGATATCTTCTTGCACATCGCAATCTTTTGCGATAGGAAGTAGGGAGTCTCTGTTAATGCGAGGATAACAACTTTGATTGAAGGTTTCGATGTCAACATCTATCCCTTTGTATTTTCTGATAATTCGTTGCGTGTCATCGTCGGTGTTGAAAGAGTCCATCAGGATGAGAGGTACATTGGCATTGTAAGTTTTGTTCAAGTACTGTTTACAAAGAAAAATAGATAGAAGTCAAATTACAGTCTTTACTATCGTTTAATAGTGCACAGTTTACATTGATAGATTACCTCAATTTGTTGGACCGTGAGGTCCAGGAAAGTGAGTCCATTTCGAACAGCTATCACAGACTTTGGTCCATGGCATCCCATACTGGTTCCAAGGCCACCATTCAATTTGATAACGACTAACTTATTTAAAAGGTTCTTCACTTCTTCTCCTTCCGGGGTTGGCAAAGAATTGTAGTCTCTGATCTAGAAATAAAAGATTATTGTCAAATATTATTTCAAATAATATACAAACGACTTTCTCATCGGACAGAATGAAAGAAATAGGACGAAACAAATCTCACCGCATCGTCTGGCAGCTTCTGGATGCGGTCCCATTCTAGAGAAGGTCCTTCTTCTTGCAGAAACCGTTTAAACAGGTGCGTGAATCCGTCTAGCTGCCTCTCGAATAGATCCTTGACTTCACCGGTGGTTGCTGTGGCCTGGAGCTTCTCTAATTCTGTTTGCAGCTCGATCAGGGCATCCCTCTTGGTCCTCTCGCGAAATGCCTGTGTATCTGAGGGACTGCGTTGATGACCACGTGCCTGCGAATTTATTTAGCGGGCCGATAGAATCTGAATTCGATAAATACCTTTCCCCTTGGCGACCGTCGTAGCCCCGCCGTTCTCGGTGTTCAATTTTGCGTAATCGTGCATGGCAACCGGTTTATTTCGCTTAATTCGCTTTTGTCTTTCGATGTCTAATCAAACAGAACAGATCCCGGATGAAATTCGAAGCGAAACGGGTCGTCGGACGATCGTTTCCGTCGGAGAATGCGATTCACGATAACGCGCGAAATCTTTCGCAAAATCACGACAACGTGGCAGACAATTTCGGTTTTGTTTAAAACGCTTCGAAAATTGTTCCTCTCTCTCTCTTTTCCTGTCGGCTCCGAGACACGGTTTCACACAGCAAGTCATGAGAACACGGATTTCATGCGTTTTACAAACTTATTTTCTAATTTTTAATTTTGTTACTCAATTTTAGCTTAATAGTTTATTCAAATGAGTAGGTAGATTTCGACAAAAGTGAAATTGAAAAAGCATTTACAGATTTCTATTGCAAACAAGTCATCGCAAATTCGAATATGCATCGAATAATGTTGTTTTCCAATCGAATATAAATTCTCCAAGTATCGCAGACACTCTGTTCATCGCCATGTGTCTATCATCAATGCCAGTGTACACAGAAAAGAGTTTCCGAATTTTCCATGTGTATAATAATTTCAGATTAGCCGAGAAATTTTCTCCCCCTACTTTCATCCGAGATAACGGACGGAGAATTACGGTACAGATAACTTATCGTCGTCGCGCATGCTGCAAATATCAGTTACATGAAAAAAAAACCGAGAAACGATACATTAAATAATACCCAAAGTATTAGACATAAATATTCATGTTAGTACATATGTAAGACAGATGTGAACCGAGCTGATCCTCTAATCTTAGCTATATTCAATTATAATTACCCAATGTAATGTTTTTCATTTCCAATGCGTATCCCAATTAATTGGAACACCGTGTATATTCAATTAGGATAAAGACTGAATATTGTTCTAGGGTGAACAAATTTAGAAAATTGAGGAAATGGTTATTACCAAAATGTCGCAGAAACTGAAATTTTTTCAAATTAATTTTTAAATATCAATAGGAGTTCTCATAACCTTCGTTCAGAAAATCCACCATACACTCGATAATGAACTTGTTGAAAAAAGAGAAAAATAGAAAATGATAACAGAGTGTGCAAATCATTCTGACGTTCGCTTCCTTAAATTGCAACGACAGATCTCGTTCGTACTAGATGATAACATGTGATGATTAAGCCCCTAAAGCCTCTCATCGATGACGACAAATCGAGGTATTATCTCGCATTGCGAAATGTTTGCAGGAATTACGCTAGGCGATTCTTCTTCGCGTGTAATCAATTTTATTTCTCAATTGAGGACATTAGTCATTGTATGCTCACGTCGGTTAGGGATTCCGTGTGCTACAAGCAAAGCTTGGACAGGTTCGGACAGAAATTAGTTTAAATGTACCTATTACCGCGGGTGTACGTTTTACTGCGGTATCTTTTCCCAATCAGATTAAAATACGTGAAAAAGAAAATTTTGCCCTGAATAAATTTGTGCAATTCAACGAGGCAAACAAAATCGTCGATCATTCTCATATTTTTATAATTACTTTTTTATAATTTTTATAATTATTTTTCAGACGCAAAAAATGTCTCTTTGAGAATGATCCATATAAGGATCGAAACGTCGAGAAACATGTTTAATTAATTGCACATTTGCTGTTTTTCTATAAATGATCGAACCTTGCGCCGAAATCACAAAGTTTATAAAATATTTATAATTACTAATCGAACTAGATTTCTATAATCTCAAAGAAGAATTGGATTAGGGAAGGGGTAGGCGAACTGACAAGATCGTACAGCTCCGTTCGGCTTAGATCAAGGCCTTACTTTGCTACTTTTACGAGGGAATGTCTTTCATTTTGACCAGAAAATATTTTCTAGTCACGTGTCCAAGCGTCAACCTAAGTATGACTTCGATGATCGAACTGTCTGGATAAGTCAGCACTTGAAATTAATTGCAATGTCCACGCATAGCATTTATCAATTGTGCAGCCCGTCATTATCCATTAATCTTTACGTCTTTGTAAAGGCAATTCTCATGAAATGACACGGGCCCGTACTGACCAGCGTATGCAGCGGATCATCGTTAATAATTACGGTGACCAGCAGATTTCTAACAATATTAGTTTGTTGCTCGCGAGCACTCGGTGCATCGTGACGTAACGCGGCCATGAATTGTTCCCGATCTAAACTTGATCGAAAACTAGACTATGCGTCTTAAAGCTAGATTGCATTAAGAACAAAAATGTGATTTTCGAAATTTTTAGAAAAATTTGAAGGCTATATCGTATCCCCCCTTCCACAACAACTTATCCGTGGTATTTATATATTTTTGGAATCTGCATATTTAAGTTTTAGCTTCACTCGGATAGTTTTATTCACTGTCCTCGCATGTTATCGAATGTTTTAAACAATACATGCAACCCTGTCTTCCTTATCGCCAAAATTTGCATGCATTTGTGACTCGAATAGTAGTTTATCATTATAATGTGTAAGATTATCATTGTGTAAGGAATTCGTATTTTTGTTAATTAATGAATTCGTGTGCTAATTTATAGCAAACAAATCCGCAATACTGACAGCGCAGAAATGTTAACAACAATCGAATGAGATTGCAAATGCATCTCCCGCACGTGGTATGCATCCGATGCAATTCGCGTCATCCGCAACAGATGACAATATTCGTTTGGACGCGATATTGAGTCGTCCGTCGATAAGGCGTTGAAGTCAGTACCCGTTTTCTCTCGTTACACAATAAACAATAGTATATCACAACAGTATATCTATCACAGTATATCTATATATGCATATAGTTTTGTATTTATTTTATGCAATCAGACACTAACCAATTATTTCTCTACACTTCCAAAACGATTTGTATAAGCAAATTATTTTACGCATTTACGAGAAAAATGATTAGACAATTTTTATTTTGCATAAAGATCTTCGGTATAGTAATCAGCCAGCGAAATATCGCCGCAGCGGCATTATCAGACGACGTACCAGATTAAATGATTGTTAGTGTTTATTCGAGTTTTCGGCGCGCCGAGCTTTGAACAGTTGTTTGCGCTTCGAACGCGTGCGAATTTTGTTTCAACTATGGTAGTTATACTATCTCAAGAGACACGTGTAACAGTCAAATGAATTTTTTCTCAAGATCATCTTTCAACGAAACTTCAAAACCATTGGTATTTTTCAAAAATGGAACCTGGCGTTTCTTTTTGGATATTATCGTAGTGCGCGAGAAGGCGAATCGATATGCCGTGTCTGAAAGGTAGCTTGTTTCCATCCTTTCAGACACGAATATCTCGAGAACAAATGATCGCAATGGTATGATCATGGTAGTCGTTGAATTCGTCGTGTTATGCTCTACAATAATATCTAAGAAGAAATATAAGGCATCGTTAAAAAGAAAATGTATGACTTTTCAAAATCTTAAAAGATCGAAGTGGAACGGTTCTGTCCATTGTTATGTATATCTGGAAAATTGTATTTTTCACTTGTCTCCTCATGCAACAGTAAATAAACCTGATGTCCAAGTTATCCCAATTAGCTGAAACAAAGTAGCAGCAATCACGTGAAGATACAGCCGCTCAAATTCCGCACTAAATTGATCAATTATCCACTGTCCCCACTTCCATCCCAAACAAAAATACGCAATTTCAGGCGGTTAATTTCAGCCGGTGATTAGGCGAATCCCGGTAGCCCATGATCCCCATGCACACAAACAGATGCTCTCTACCTGATGAACGAGCCTAATCGCACTCGCGCTTATCGAACAGCGTCCGCGTCAAGGACGGTTCGTTCGCCGACAGAAAAAGGAATGGAGAAAAGTGGAAAAACGCGAAAAGAGAAATCACAAATCACACAGGCCCGCGGGAAAACCGAACGGCCGACGATCGGATCGTTTCGCTCGGCGAACAGTTCGCGCACTCTGTTCACTTACGTTCGACGACGCTGTCTCATCGGTGAACCGATTCTGAACGGTCTCGGATCGGTTTCGGATCGGCCAATCTTTCCCGCCGAACGGCCCCAAAAATCGTGATCACGGGAATATGGGAGATTAGTGATGGACGGGGAAGGAGAGGACAGATTGATAAAAGAGGGAGAGAGAGAGAGTGGGAGAGAAAAAAGCTCTCGTTTTCAATTTCAGAGTCCAGAAGCGGCGCAGACGACACGACGCGAGCACGTGAGCCGACGATTGACCGCGAAGTGTACGCGCTGCGCTCGCGTAAATCATCAAATGTGGCATAGTTATGCTATCAGCCTATCAGCACGCTGTTCTAGGCGACCCCCGCCGCTTGCCGGACCATTGTTTCTCCCGTATTGTCAACGAACGGCCTTCGACGGCTCAGAGAAATCAGAAGAAACAAGAACCATTAACATCGAATTTTTGAGAATATTTTTATAATTTTTCGTTCCGAAAAGGTTGAAGAACAAAGTTAAGTGAAACCCAGGATTTCTCTCGTTTGTACGTTGTCCTTGAATAAAACTCCCGAATACAGCGCACGTTTCACTGATCTGTTCGGATATGAGAGGTCTCCGCTATATCGTGGATTAAACGAGTAAACGGGACACAAACTGTATCGTGTTTGGTCTCGTTTTAATCAGAAAAGTGTCGGCTAGATGTTTCTGTAAATGTTTCTGTAACATTAGGACCTCGGAAGCAACGTTAATCGAGATTTACCATTTATTTTGGTGTGGACCGTCGCCGGGCCATTTATAAAAATACGGCTATTTATATCCGTGTCCATTAGAGGTTCCAGTTATTATCAGGGCCCGGCCTTCGAGACTGTGTTCCTATCATAATCGGGCAACGTGACTTCGCAATTGACGCGTGATGCTCTCTCGGCTAACTTCTTCGTTTTATTATCGGGAACGATTAGGTTAGAGTTTAGAGGATCGCCGCGAGGTCACGGCATTAGAATTTCTTATCGGGGTACACAGGGTCTTCCGCTTAATTATGGAACCGATGGCACCCTTGTTAGGCCGTTTTCAAGATGGCGCGAGAACGTTTCGCAACGACGCACAGTAGCCTGTTTGACCCGAAAAGTCGGGAAAAAGTCGTACAATTTTTATTATCCAACGTTGGTATAATATAAGAAATGTAAAAAAAATAGTAAAGTAATGATATTTGGTCCCCTCGGGGACCATTCAAATCCATTTACCAATCTCCCCTCTTTCCACTCTCACTATCGCCTAATTTCAGCGGGACCTACAGTTTATTATTAAGGTGGGCTCCGAACCACCAATATAAGAAATGTATATTGCTTTATAAAAATTACAAGACTGAATTTATTTAGATGCCCCACAATTTTTATAATAACACGTGCTCGAATAAAGAAATTTATTGAATAATTTCTAATACGGAGAAGCAATCTTTATAATTTCAATAATTAAAAAATAAATAATGTGAAAGCGATCGTTTGACCGGTTGCGGTTCGGTTAGCTTTAAAGGTTTAAAGAATAAGGTTTCGGTATTGCTCTTTTTTTATTTGATTTATTGGATTAACCCTTGCACGACTAGTTGCCGGTGGCCGGGTCTCCCGAGACCCGTACTACGGATCCCACGGTTAGAGACACAAGACGAAATCCACACATGTTTTAGACGTTGTCCCTGAGCACTAATGCGAGTCATTATAGTTAGACACGATTAGAATTGTGTAATGTGTGTTTACAATAGCAATCATGACAGAAGCTTTTCGCTTCGTATTGCTTCGTAAGAATGACGAGAGCAATGATAACGAACGACAAGCTACTTGGATTTTTCGCTATTTTCATCGTACTGAAAAATATTTTCTATGAAAGAGTCTGTATGAAAAGTCTATCGATAGGCACCCTACAGCTAAAGTGCTAAGACAAATGATTATCAATTGATCGCCGCAATGGGCATCAGCACTTTCAAAATACTTGTTACCGAAACATAATTCATCTTTACGAAGATAATTTCACGAAATCCTGAGGAACCTGCGACCGAGAAACTACGCCACTAAGAAATACACAGGGGGTGGCCTATTTTCATCTACAAATACAGAAAAGGAGAAATATAATTTTTGCAGTTGAACGTGTAAAGTGCACACTCAGCTAATTTTGTTAGAATCACGTATTTTTTATACTGTGTTTTGAATTTTCCCCAACTGGGAATTTGCATCCACTATCTACTTGATTATGCAGTCTTCGGGCGAGCTTAGGAAGACATTGGAATAGCCTTTGACTTTGTTTGCTTCTCCAGAAATGCTTGGGAAAATTACTGTGCGACTAAAAGACAAATTTTTGAGGATATTTCTTATTGTAGATGTCGATTAAATTTACAATGATGCTTTTAGATAGAGCGGATCATTATTCTCTGATTTAGAATGGGGAGCGAGGGGCGTTCCTAGTGGCTACTTATCTGGATCGTTCGGGACGGACCGCCCCTGGAGCCCCTCACTGGCTTCTTATCGAACGTAAATTTACAATAATATTCTCCGGAAAATTAATGATACAATCATTTCATAAAACGATATAGAACGACTGAACTGACTGATTAACAGCAAAATCGACCAAGAAATTAGCATATCGAATTATAGAAAATGAATGAACAACGAGGACTGTGACGGAAATAAATGGTAGCAGCTAAATGACGACATACTAACAGACGTTTCGGTATAAAGACGTCAGCTGTGCTCGGAATAATACCATCCGTCACTTAATATCGAATTTATAATCTTCTAAACGAGGGGCCATATTCACGAACGAAATCTTAGGGATTTAATGAGATAAACAATGACTTATTTGATCTCGAATCTAGTGCCAGAGTTTCACAAACCGTCCGAAATGAACTAATCTCTGAATCAGAAGGTTATCGGTATGTAGAAATCGAACTCTATGATTCGACCACGATCGTAAACATCGGGGGAGACGTGTTTTGACAAAGGTTTATTTTTCAGGAAACAATCAACTTCGGTTCGAGTAGTATTGTCTGTGCAAATATTGTAAAAATACTTGAACTCCTTATCGAGATACCTTCGAGAAGATTAATCAATCTCTCCGCGTACAGTTACTCTCAAAATTAATACATTGCTTATGCGTACGTTCAGGTACACAAGTGGCGATATACGTGTAGCACTTGTGTTTGTGGAAGCAAGCATCTTCAATACACAAATGAAATGTAACCGCAGACAATCTACGCCACATAACGTTATGTAACAAGACTCCTAAGAGATGATAATACTATTCTATCGTTATGTCAACAGTGGGACGCGGAACGAGGAAGGCAGATATTATTTAAACAACCTATCGAGTGGAAAAAAAATATCTTCCACCCATATACATACTTCGTCAATATATCGACGACACATACACATTATCATTTAATTTTTATATTTCAGTGTTTTCATACAGTCAAGTTATTTGTTATTTCCTGCTAGAATTGTATACGTCATCAGTATTATATGACGTTATAAAAATAATTTATATTAGGAATACAAATATATACAGTTACGCACATAATTGATCACACACACACGTTAAATCAGAATAACTTTTTTATGAATGGACCAAACGACTTCAATTTCTCCGTAAGGCTTAGAAGAATTAGTTTGATAAATAAATTAGTCTAATAAATGTGTTGAAAAAATGCATTTGGTCGGAATTGTGAAAAACAATAGTAGAAATTGATTTTTACAACTTTTTTAGCTGGGCCAATAACCGAAAAAAATTTCAAAGATGTGTTCTGTAAAATCGTATAAATTATATACGATCTGAAAATTTCATTGGAATTGGTTAACTGGTTTACGAATTATAAACGATCAAAAGTGGTGACAACTGCCATTTTTAAAGTTATTCTGATTTAAAGTGTGTGCGATCAATTATGTGCGTAACTGTATATGTATATCGTCGATTTGTATTTATATATTTAGTCGATATACATTTTTATAATGTCATATAATGACGTATACAATTCTAGCAGGAAATAACAGATAACTTGACTATTTGAAAACACCGATTCCTGTCGTCGGTGACCTTCACTGATCAACGAGATTGCGGATTTTAGACTTCTGTGTACTATAAAAATTAAACGATGAAAATACTAAATAAGAGAAATGAAATAAATTCATGATCTACTATGCCGTAATTCGAGCGAATAAATCGAACTCGAACAGCGATCCGGTTTCATCATCGCTAATAAATGATGTAATAGAAGCAGTTGTATTCATAACTTTAAAATTAGCAGACGAAACTCATTTTCGATTGCTGATATTACATATCGTGCGCGATGCATCGCTCGATGCATTATTTATAACATTTCGGTATTCATTACGCAGTTGTAGGTGGCCTTCTATAAAAATTCGATGTTGATGAAATGCACATATTCATTTACAACTCGTACGAAATTGTATGTTAACATTCTATGTTATTGCAACGTTAGGGAAAGGAAGAAATAAAGAGATGTTATTTATAACACTCATAGACGAAACAATGGAAACGACAATCGTACTCGTCACAATATTTCTTGATAATACGCTGTTCATTAAAAGAATACATAACCTCAATACAGCAGGAAAATAAATTATATAAACGCGCAAGGAGAGCAAGGAGTAGGGGGGGATGAATTAACAAGAACAATACATTACTTATAACGCTTCGATTACGAAGCATTTTAATGTCGCTAGAAAATCGCACGGATCACACGGAGAGTAAAGTCGACTGTATAGATAGAGAATGGAAAATTACTGATAATGCGGTTACTCGTTTTTCGCTAATCTTATCGAGACAGATGTACTGGACAAGAAGTGAATTAATGCATTACCTTTCTATCATCTACTTGCAGCATTGTTATCAACCACTAAGATCCACTAGAAGTTGCTTCCTAACGTAACGACTTTTATAATGTGGCAAAGGTTACAAAAAGATAAAGTGTCTGCTTTGGATCCAAGCCACCGTGTTTGGATTTTGTATGTACAACATCTATATGTGGCAGTTGTACTCAATCTGCGGATCCTGTAGTTCCTTAGATAATATGCGCACGTGTATTGTATGTATATAACACGTAACACTTATGACGCGTTTTTCATCGAATAATCATCATTTCAAAACATCACTTTCAATAAATATACATATAATAAGGAAACGTTCGATCCTATGGAACGGAAATGTTCACATTTTTACAGTAATCTGCTCGTCTCGTGTAACATAACCTCAAACACTGAACTCGGCAATTTCTGAATAAAAATAATTCGATCAATTACACACTGCATTCTATTGAAAAGAATAAACAGAGTAATATCGCACAGTTGAAATAGATTTCGCACTAATTCGTTCGAGAAGTAGAGAATTATTGCTTGGACATCATTAAAAATGGCGGAGATGTCTGTAAACAACGACGGAGACCAATGTTGTCCGGCGAAGAAAATCAAAGTAGACACGGAGAACATGTCTGAAAATGTTGACAATATACACGATACCGACATTTGTTTGTGCAACTTCGAAGTAAGAAAGATCTTGCAAAACAATTGTTTGAGGAAACAAGTATGCGTCGAAGGAGTGTTTAAGGGTCACAAAGGCTCGAGCGTTATTTTGTTTGAAAAATCGCAATTCTCAGACGACCCGCTGTCTTTGCAGAAACAATTGTTCAGTAAAGACACGAGTATACAGAAACTTTACAGTAACGATATTTACGGGAATTACGAATGTTTTGCACTGAAAGAATGCAATGGTACGTTGTCGCGACTACATCTTAATAATACTTTCGTTTTATACGTTTGTTAAGCATTTACATGTTGTTCAAGGTTTAAACATGATGCTAATACATCCTGCGACGCAAAAGCATATCGACAAATTCAAAAGGAAGGAACTGTATATTGTCGATGAAACGTATGAACTTTATAAGAAAATTACTCTACCTCATATAGAGTCGAACAATTTTTCTTTACAGGTATATTTGGTTGTTTAATACGAAATGTTGAATATCTAATTGTTCGAATGAATTTTTAGTGGGTATATAATATTCTGGAGCACAAGGCGGAACAGGACAAAGTTGTATTCGAGGATAATAAGGATGAGAAGACTGGCTTTGTACTAGTAAATGATTTAAAGTGGAATGGCCAGAAAAACACCTTGAAATTAATAGCACTTCCTTTTCAAAGGATTCAATCGATAAGAGAGTTGAACGCGTCTCATCTTCCACTATTAAAAAATATTAGGGATGCTGGAACGGAAGTAATTGCTAAAAAATTTGATATAAATCCTTCTCAGCTTAGGATATATTTGCACTATCAACCGTCGTATTATCATCTTCACGTACATTTTGCGTATTTAATGTTCGAAACTCCAGGTAAATATGAAATATAAATGAGTTGCATGTTTTTACAAGCTGTTCCAATAATATATTAATAAATATTCCTTTTGTGCAGGTATATATGTAGAGAAAGCACATCTTTTATCCATGGTTATAAGAAATCTCGAATTAATGTCTGACTATTATACAAAAGCTGTGCTTTCGTTCGTGGTAGCTGCGAAAGATCCTTTATACACTAAATTTATAGAGGAAGGTGTTATAAAAGAAGTGAAATCCGAGTCCGATGAAGTTGAAAAATAGTACAGCTAGGAAGTAATACATGTGATCAAACGATATATTTTCTTGTTACATGTTAATGTAAGGGATGAAATACATCACGTATAGCATTCTGAGAATACGAATGTGAATATTATTATTTATAGTGATTTGTAACGTTGCGATTGCAAAGCATTTCGTACTTCGTCATCGTGATAGAAATGGTTAAAAAAACTTTCTGTAATGAGTATTAAATATTTATTGTTATCTTTTTCACTTGAAGTAAATAGGTAACATCAAGCATTTCTGTATTTAAAATCACTTATTATTAATTCAATAAGTAGATAGGAGACTTCAAAATAATAAATAACATAAAAGAAGAATAAATAGTTTATTCTTTTCCCGTTCTAAATTATTTTTATATCTTTATAGCTATTATATATATAAATTAAGATAGTCTTCTACTTCGTCATCTTCATATTGCAGTCATGCGCAACATGGCAAGAGATAGTTAAAAAGTTATTAATATTTAAGACCAGACCAATATCAACGTATTCATTTCTATCACAAGGAGGAAAAAGGAACTGTTACTTTTCTTCGAAGAGTCAAAGCTTTGGAAAAATAACAGCCCTAATTTGAAGTACATATAATAATGTAAACACGTCGACGTTGGTCTGGTATCGATATTGTGCAGTGTCGCTAAGCGAAGAATGGTCATTATACTTCTCCATGCATCCATCATGATGCGAATACGTATACTCACCTCTTCCAGTTGCTCATGATGACTTTTTCTCACCCTCTTTACCGGAGGTTGATACTCAGGATTCTGGAAATAATCCTTGAAGTTTACCTCTTCTATAATACCAAACGGTTGTAGGTCCACTTCGATAAGATTCACATTTTTGATGTCCTCGCTATCTGAATAGATGTAACAGAACATGTACTAAGGCTCCGATAAGTTCAAGATTAGATTCCAAGAGTACTATATCGCTACACTGCATACTTACCAGAATATGAGATATCAGAGTGATTGGTCGGATCAGCTTCCTTGACTGGCTGCGTCGTCTTGTGCACACCGTGCGCTTTATCCGCGTGTCTTATCAACCCTGAAGTCGAGCTACTAGTTCTAAATTTCTTTTTACATGCTCTGCAAACCGCATCACCGTTTGCATCTTGGTCAAAGTATTGCCATACCCATGACCTTTTCATCTAATACATTACAAATATACTTGTATAACAATAATATATACATAATAATACTCTGACACACTACATACCTTGAATTGTTTCAAAAGTCCAAATTTTCTCATTGGAAATGCACCAAAAAAAAAGTCAACGCTCGATTCAATAAATAATTCCCGAGACAAGCCCAAACCCAAGTACTTCTGATTCAATCTCTCCTCATTAATATCACTTTATTAAACATTCTATACTTTACAAATTATGGTATATCTTCGAGACGAACCGAGCCGAATGGGATCGAGACTGGCTCGAGACGAATCGAGATTCTCGAATCCCGAGACAAGCTCGAGACGAATCGAGATTCTCGAATCCCGAGACAAGCTCGAGACGAATCGAAACGGACGAGTTTCGAGACTGGCTCGAGACTAATCGAGATTCTCGAATCCCGAATCAAGCTCGAGACGAATCGGAACATTCGAAACGGACGAGTTTCGAGACTGGCTCGAACGTTCAGGCTCGAACCTCGTTCGTCTCGGTTCCTAAAGTCTCGAGACTTTCAACACTTTCAAACATACTGAAGGCTCAAACAGTCTCGAGAACTATGTATACTGTATACATACACACACCACGTGTTCCAGAAGCACGTGGCGTGAGTCATTCACAATTATGATGCTTACCGATCTTTATGCAAAATAAAAATGTTTTGCATTGATTCTGGAAAGCAGGAATAACATAAAAATTGATTTCATCCCTTAACGAATTTGCTACATTAAAAGCAATATTATAACATTCTTGAATTTTTCTAATCTTTTACTGTTTTATATTTCGTCCATTCAATTTCATTACAATCATAAACACATTACAATCTCTCTCGTATGAACTCGCCAACCCAATTTCTTTCAATGTCCAGACAAAAGTTTTATGATAAAAGATGAGCAAAGATTATAATCTTCTGATAGTTTAAACTAACATTTAATTGATATATAGTTGTAAATTGTAATGCGTAAATTGCGGTACACAATACATCATGTAAAATTATTAATCACAAGAGGATTGAAGTTTGTACATATAAAAAAGTAATGTTTTATTAACATTACTGTTTCCGTTATTGTACAATAATGGCGCACAACAGGAACCGTCTGAAAGCTGAGAAATAAATGAGAAGGGAGAGATTTCAATTTAAATTATAGTTACAGCGCACAGAGCACTTAAAAACTATAGCAAGAAAAGGAACTGCTACTTAAAAACCAAGGGATTAAAATAATAATGTATATTTAAGATATCTTAAAGAGAAGCTTGAAAATGTAATTTCTCAACCTTTTTACAAGAATACAATAGATTAATAACGCACACTCTGTCAAAAATTGATGTGTCTGTTTCTTAACACGAAGAAGAAATTTGCGAATGAACGCAAAGCATTCATGTCATGTACATTTTCGAGATCAAAACGGTTAATTACAAATAAGTACCTGTATAAGGAATAAATAAATAATCATATTACATAAGACATAAGATGTACTTATATACTTACATGTATATATTATTGAAATGTATTTATATTTATGCATGAATATGTTTTGTACGCACATTGGTATATAATAAAGAATTAATGTAAATTAAATAGTATTATATATCCTCAAAATTATGTTTTCAAGAACTAAGAATTGTACTCTGTATAAAATCGTTCGTCCTTAATCATTTAATAGGTGAAAAAGTTTCACAGATTAATTAATTTAATATATATCGTACTCGTTAGACTAGAAAATTCGCCAAGTCTTTGATCGAAATAAAGAAAATTCTCTATAATTTATTTTTATGAAGGAAAAGGGCATTTGCGTGCATTGTCATGACATTACGAGATCAAAAATATCATTTCAATTTTGTAATGTTTCTTTAACGTTAAATTAAAAGTACAATTTTAGTAAGCAGGAAGTCAAACGGTGGAAGCATAACATTTCATTTATTAAAGGAACGCACTGGATGCTTGAAAAAATGTTTATATATAACTAATATATATCTTCACTGAAGGAGTAATTGTTATTTTGGATCGATGAACATGCAACTCTACTGTTTCCTCTATATTGATGTATGAAGTAAAAGAAAGTGTGTGAATATTACAATAATGAATGCACCTTCACTTTTATAATTCTACAAACAACTTTTTACAGTGAAATCTGTACATTAACACACTGCCGCAAGAAAACTTGAATTAATTTATTCTGTTTTTATAAGACACAGGAACATGTTTAGATAACTTGAGAATCTCTAATTATAAAATCATAATTACGATTGAATTTTCTTTCGCAACGTTATATGAAGTTGAAAACAGAATGCCTATAACTGCGCTTAAATGATTACTGTTTGGCACGGAAAATATATTTTTACGACGTAAAATTAATGAATTTTGTTATCAATTTATTACAATAAAAATTGTATAATACTATAGAAACAGAAATACATTAGTATATATTTAGGTGCATATACAAGTACATTGCATGACTATATACATTATCAAGAAAGCACAGTGAACTGTATATATCTAACGTTTCAAGTCTGAAACTGTTTTCCTAGATCGCAATTTATTTATAAAATCTTTATACAGTAGAACCACGATTATCTAAACACCCTGATTCAGAAAAGTACCCTCTAGATATATATATTTTATGATGTTGCGCATAGTTATATCAGCAAGGACGAAAAATATGAATAAGAAGGAAGAATATACTTTGATAATCGGTATTCATGATTTTAGACATGAAAAATATTCTAAAATAGTAAATTAGGAAGAAAGTGAATCTATATGAGTATACGTATACAGGGTGTTTACGTTATTACTAGCCAGCATACGATACAAAAAAATATATAGCATTCCATTGAAAAAATCGAAGGTCACCTTCATTTCCAAAAAATAGCGCAAACACAAAAAAGTTACATACGCCATTACGTTGCTTGCAAAAGACAGCATTACTTTTCTCTTTTCTTCTAATATTTATTATTTGCAAAAAAGGAACGCCGGCTAGTAGTAGCGAGAACACCCTGTATAACTATATATATATATGTATATATATATTTGTTATAAATATGGAGTTCACATAATCAAGATTCCACTGTAAGTATAATGAATCCAATACCTTTTATTACATTATTTTTCTTACAAAATGTGTAGCTAAGAATCACACAGCTACTATTATGCATGTACACATATATATGTATGTATAGTTGCAGCGAACGAGTTTTAATTTAAAATTATGTACCAATTAAAATTGATATATTAATAACTTTGTTCACATTTAAGTTCGATTAGAAAGTTATATATACACGTTAATGAAAATACAGGACCGAATTACGATTTTCCTGCTTTATAACTTATTTGTTTCAGTTACATCCTTTTAGTATGTTATTGAAAAGGAAGCAGCATAATCATCTATATATTCCTTACGATAATGATATTTCATGATGTGATCGTCAAAGTATAATATACAATATATTATTCCATTATATCCAACTTTGGCCTAATTAATTCGCGGCTCTATTTTACACAATAATTATAATGAACACGCATTATATACTCGTATAATGCATGGCGTAATAGAAACAATATTCTGATTCATGGTTTTACATCGTTCTGTTCCGTCTGTTATATTTGTTGGCTCAAGAGTTTCTCAGATGCTATGATTTAATTATAGTAATTTCCCTAGAACAGTTTAATAGCTTTCGTGCCAAATCAATTTAAACTTTCCATTTCGAATCTACGAATAAATTTTTTCTCTTGTCCTTTTTAATAAAAACAAAAATTCTTTCTTTTAATCTTTCAAGTGTTCACGAAAGATATTTGTTACATATATTTTACTTCTCGTATGAACCATTTATTTCTGCAACTTAAAACTGTCATCATTATCATCATTCTCACAGTATTCATTTCCACACAAATAATATATATTATTAACATTTTAAGCATAAAGTAATACAGTCAGAAGATTCTCTACAGATTGTAAGATGTAATTAGTAAGCAATCATGCCATAGATGTAAAAAGCACCGTTTTATATAATTTGCCTCGTATTCTTGCGAATATAATTAAATGTACGTGTATATGCTAGGAAAGTTAGGTGAACATATATATATATATGTATATATATATATATATATGCATATATATATATGTAATATGAATGTGTGCGTGTATGTGTCCACATGTGTGCGTGTGTATGCTTTCAAAATATCACATTAGTTAAATATACAAATAATACGAATCAATATAATCGAATAGTAAAAGTAAATTGTTTATGAAACCAGCCTTACGTTCGAATTAAATCCGCAAATAGATATTACATAGAGAAGATGGTCCATCGAAAGAAATAAACTTTAGCGTTGAAAGTATAAAAAAAAAAAAAATTCTGCGCTCGACTTTGAACTATATTGTAAAATGCAAATAGTGGAGTTCATTAAAAACAGTTTTGTTTTACTATTTTTCAATTATTTTCATTTCCATAGAAAGTACATGTTTGCCAGTACGTCAGTATCATGCAACGATTTTTTCTTTTTAACAACTTAATACAATAAAATATAATTGGTTAACAATGATCCTTCGATTTCCAATCTATAATGATCCAAAGCTTTCTAAGAAGAGACTAACTAATAAACGAGTCTTTGTACACCATAGTGTCTCCTAAAATATATTTGAATCGTATGAGAAACACTTTATTTCTCACGTCATCGAAATTAATCGGAATTGTTTAAACGATTTAATGTTTTGTTGAGCCACTCTGTATTAGCGACAAACTAATAGAGCGTTCCCTGATCAGGTACTTAACATGCACTTGCAAGCACGTCGTTTTTTCGAAAGAAACCATTCGTCTCAAATCAATGATTCCTTTTTTCTTTTAATGTAAAAACACGTTCTTCATTTTCCTCATTTAACGACACATTATGCTCAATCACATGTATATGTTACATAAAACAATATCTAGTAAATAATGAAGTTCGCATAGAATTTTGTTTTGTACAAACAGAATGTTTAGTTGTAGAAAACGTTCATTTTTAAACAGCATCCTTTGTTTACGAACTATTACATATTATTTGACACAAACATATAGTACGATGACGTTTCCAGCTTGTCCACAGTCTCTGATTATAATACTGCGTTACCGTTTTGTCGCTGCTCCAAAACGGTATAACATTTATTCTTTTCGAATGGTTAATTTTAACTTAATTTTATATTTCGATTTTAAATGAAAATCGAACGAAGATTTCGAATAACAAGATTGTATATTAAAAAAAAAAAAAGAAAAAAGAAAGCATGTTTTCTATTAAAATAAATTATATTAACAACTCTTATAAATAGCACTTTGACTGTGTCACGCAAGTGCCCAAACAATTTCAATCATTTTTGTTTGCGTTTGGTCTATTTCAAGTAATTATTTACACTGTCTCATTACATCAAGGACTTATGCGTACAATGATACAAGTTGACACGGATAGCAGTCCAATTAAGCTTTAAACTAAGAAGAAACAATGCCTAGGAATGAAATTAATCACCGAATCAAGTGAGAGAATAACCGAGAAGGAAATTAAGATAATCTTGTGTGTACGATTCGAGAACTATTTTCTTTTTGCAAAACTATAACTATCAAGGTGCACTGACGTAATGAAGTAAGCACATTAACCCTCAACAGTAGAACTGCCAACATCGGTGAATCGTTAGATTAAAAAAGAAAATATTTACATGATTTCAAAAAAAAAAAAAATAATAATAAAAAGATATGCGAAATTAATAATTTTCTCGATGGTGAAACATAAAAATGAAGCGAAGGCTTCCTCAGAGTTACACGATCTTTGTATTGATATGCTTTAATCTTTTTCAAGCGAAAACGGTTTCTCCGCGTTTCTATATGTTATTCGTGTTAACATAAAATAAGCGCCGGTCTTTTAGTTTCTAACAATATAATATCATATAGTATATAAATAATGAAACATAACAATTATACTTCGAATACAATCATCGTGTAAATTGAAGAATACCTGTGAAAGTATTATGTGGTGCATAAATATTCTGCAGTTAGAGTTAGTATGTGGATCATCCAAGAAATATGATAATTAATCAATGGGGAAAATCATAAATATTTGTGAATATCGCTTGGGACCTAAGAAGAGAGAAAAAAGTAATAATTGTTATTGCTTTTTCAGGTAAGACAGAAATATCAAATGAATATTAGATACCTAATAAATATTTGTGCTTATAGAAATCCATTTGACTAGTTGGTCATGATCCACTATGCTATTAGTAAATTGTCATGACAGTGCCTTATATATACAACCATGGAAGAATGACTTTTATGATATATCAACCAGTCGTTAATTGTTCATTGAAGTAAGCAGGTACTGGCTTTCTTGCGGATTCAAAAATCCATGTTAAGAATTATAATCTTAAACGGAACATTTCACTTGTAATGCCATTTCTATTGTTCTCATTTTTCATTATCGTATCATTTCTTAAACGATAACAACATAGTAGCGCACTCTGTAACGTTACAGTTAACCCTTAGATGTTTTTTAAAAAAGTGTGAAAAAAGAATCGGAACATAAATTCTAATACCTCTCCGAAAGTATGAAGCATTGCTGTTATACATGCACGTGCTTTCTATGTCGATCTCCAAATGTACGAAGAAAAAAATATCAATTTAGTGCTACTAGATATTAAAACTACAAACTTAAAGGGAAAGTTATAGTATAAAAATAATATACAAAACATTCTATCGTACAATTGCTACTGCTATGCACTGTCGAGAGTGGTGAAAAGTTTTATTCCATATAATTTGTATTTTTAGAAAACAATTGTAAATCGTAACATTTGCAAATATATCGTTTTACAGGTAAATCCTTCGCCTTACTGTTCCGTTCAGATTAAAAAAGGTTAACAAAGTGCCGTATGATCCGATTGCCAATGACATTACAAAATAATGAAAATTTTAAATCTATAATTTGTCTACTATACTTTACAAGATAGTCGAATATTTACTTAAGCCACCAATTTTCCGAATTAAAACGAATTTGCTTTCATCGTCGCAAAACAAACTTATATCGCGTATGTTTAACATAACAATTTTTCTACAAGTCCGTCTAGTTATCACATTAAAAACTGTACACACCCTCGGAAAACGAGTTACAAAATACGTCAACGCTTATTTTATACCGTTCGAAAGCCAATACACAAAATATATATATATATATATATATATATATATATATATATATATATATATCGCTAAACTAACAAATTATAGACATTTAAAAATATTTAAAAAAGTACGGAAATAAGAGTATCGACATATATAACGAGATGATCGTTTAAAAATGAATTTGGCGTTTCTGGCATTTGTTTTTTTATCAATCTTCTTGAATGACGAACAACGGCAGGTTTTTTTTCTTTTTCAATGTATATTAATGGCTGGTTCTGGATGATCACATGACTTAAAATGGCTTCACTTGCCAAAGACATTAAATACAGTTTGTATGCTGGACTAGCTTCGTATTACGACTTGAGAAAGATTTGTGCCTACAACAAGTCGTCATAGATTTAGGCGTATGCTGTAGGAAGATCACGTACATACTAAATCCTTTTAGTCTTCTTTTTATATATATTTCTAGTAAGTAAGAAATAAGCGCTACTAACACGCTGATATCGAATTTAATGCTATTTTTTTCACATTCCCTTTGTATCTATAGTTACGGTGTTTTGAAAAGTGATACAACTGAAGCTCTATAAAAAATTAATAAAATATATATATGTATATATATATATATATATATGTATATTAATTTGAAATTTCACACGTTCTTTCTTTCACGAACCGTTTACGGGTTTAATATTTAATGCGATCTCAGCAGAAAATATTTTGTATATAAAATCTACGTAGAAGTACTAAGTTTAATATAAAGGTCAGTGTGATTATCTACGATGATTGGATTATGTATACGTGTTATTGTTTTGCTCCATGTCAGTTTTTCCTAACTTTCAAATAATTCTCTGTCACGTATATGTATGGAACAAATGAGAGACGGGCACCTGCAAGATCAACCTACAGCATTGTTTAACAGGACGCAACTAACTTTTTAAATATTCTTTAAACTCAGTAGTAGCCGCGCCCTATGGTCATGTATAGTTAATAACAGTGTGTGTCATTTCAGATGACAAAATGAGATGCAAACATGTTTCGAGAAGTCTCTCATGGAAGACATTGAAAGATCTCATCTCCGAGCATCCGACTCGAAAGATAGTATGAAAAGAACTAATACATACTGAATCTCAGTAAAACAATATTAGAAGTTGAAATTTGTATGCGATTAAATTATAAAAACTTCATTACAGTTAAACTGTTATTTCTTTTCAGATTTGAAAAAAAATTAAACGTAAACATATAACACATATATATATATATATATATATAAATATATATATATGTTATAGGTTTAATTTTTTTAATATATATATATTTATATAAATATATATAAAATATATACATATAGATAAATTTGAAATATAGATAAATTTGAAATATCTGGTGGTTCATTACGATAAAATAAGTGCGACACCGTGTAAAATCTAAGCTCGCGTTTCGATCTCCATTGAGAAACACACTTGAAACATGTTTAAGTAATCTATAATCGATTTTTTGTGAAGTCTTAATTGTGGCAAAAAAGGATTGCAATTTCTTTAAGCTTCGGTAGACGCTATTAGGGAATTTTTAGGTGTATATGCTGTCGCGTTTGGATCCAAGTTCGACACTGTACACCCTGGGCGGGGGCTTTCATTAGAACGTATTTTTGTAACTGCTACTCGCACTTCATTATTCAACCGAAGCTTAGATGTCGCACAGGTTGGCGCAGGACCAAACGTGTCTTGTGGCATCACAGCTAAATCTTGGGCTATTTTTGTTTTTAGCATTTCAATTTCCTTTTCTTGAGATCTAATTAAACCTGATTCAACATAAAATGTACGATGTATAATATATATCCTACAGTTTGCCTTAAGGGGTTATACACACTTGTAAAGATTGGAGAAGTAGATTTTTAAAAAATGCTTTTCTCTGAAACAATATTCTGTGAAAGTTTTAATTCGATCCGATTCAAGTTAACAGAGATATAAGATTTTATGTACACGCTGCTATGAGCGCGGCTTTGCGCCTTGTGTTTGTTTATTAGTCATTTATTCTATATTCCTAAGCTATTTATACCTGTGCAAGTATATCGCAAAAAGTCTCAGGTAAGTGAATTCTTAGAAATAAATATATAATTTTGTTTTCTTCCTAGAAATCGTGAGAAAACCAGTTGTTTCAGTATTTACGAGTGTATATAACTCCTTAAAGGGGGATTCTCGTGTAACTGGTCCGAGAAATCGATGTTTTAAAAGTATAGAACCTTAAAAATTCTTTCCTAATCTTTGATACTGAAATCCATTGAAATGGCAAAGTTATGACTAGACTGCAAATGTTACTTACTGTCTTTAATTTCTAACTGCCGCCTGGCTTCACCAAGTGCAGAAAATAAGTCAAGCTTTATACGCGTCTCTGCACTTAAACTGTCTTCTAAGTGAGCAGTTTTGTCTTGAAGCGCATTCAGTGCTCCAAGTAAAATTTCAGACTCTTTGTGATTCTCCTTACAACGTGAGACGTCTTTCTCCAGTACACCGCACCTGATGACAAAATCATTATGTTGTACAGATCAAATTATCGAACACACGACCAACATGTTGGTAGCATAATTCCAAACTTGAAGAATATGGTAGTTAGAGTGTTTGGAAACGAACAAAATGTATCGCTGTAGAACATAATTCTAATTGTTGTTATCTGCTGATAGGAAACATTTCTTAATTTATATGAATGTACGCATTGCATGAACTAGAATAAATAAATCATCTACGATTCGGGAGTAATTTCGAACGACAGAGATTTGTAAACAGCCTGCGCTGTTAATATATATATAAAAATATATATCTAATTACCTTTCGTCTTTCGTTTTAAGTTCTCGTCGTAAATTTTTAAGATCTTGCTCCATTTGTGTTCTACGACTTTTACACGATTCAGTGCACTCTTGTCTGATAAGCGGCGGAGGAGGTGGTGGAATTGCAGATCGTGCTTCTTCCGCAGCTCGTCTTGCTCGTCTTTCGGAAACTAAAGTCGCTTCGCAAGCTGTTCGCTGTTTCCTTTCTTCTGCGATTCTTTTCTCCAATGACGTCATCGTTTGTTTATCTGATTGACGAGCTATTACTAATCCATTTAATCTATTAAGTACACAAATATAAAAAAAATTGCGCATACATTGGAAAAATTGAAGCACTGTTTTATAAATGTGTAGAGAGTATTGTGTCTTCTAAATGCATATTTCTGTACAAATTTTGTATTCAACTTTTTTTTTAACTTAACGAACATGATAATTTATGATAATATTATTTTTCTCCCACTCTGTACAATCCCATTTCAACGAATGGTGTTAAGTTTTAAATATTCATTTACTCACTTGCTTTGTAACTGATCATTGTCGTGCTGAAGTTGCTCTATGTCGTCCTTAGCTTGACGTTCTCCATTCTGTAGAGTATTTATTTGCGAACGAAGTTCCTGTTCCAGCTGTCGGCTGGATTGCAAGTCTGACTTCAAGCGCTTAATGTCAGCCTCGAGCCTGCGACACATCAGTAACCTATTTAAATGATATCAGATTACACTAAAGAAAAATATTGACAATAACTTAATGCTCTGCAATTTCGATAAGAAAGAAGGCTTTAGTGAAAAATTTCAAACCTAGGTATAGCAATTTCTTCTTTTGTCGAATGTTTATATATATATCAGAAATAAAAAGTATGTCAAGTTCGAAGATTCATCCTAAGATTCGTTATTATACAAAAAACTGAAACACTGTAATATCCCCTTTTTTTGGTCATAATATAACTGAATAATACAAGCGATGTACCTTTGACAATATTCGTCTTGCTGTTTCTGTTGTTCGCTTATATTATCAACTGGGGTTTTAATCTGACGAGTTTTACGCTCACGTTGAGTATTAACAGTGGACGAGGATTCTCGACTTTCTTTAATGTTATTCCACTTGCCCGTCACAGAGCCATTCGTCTGTGACTTGACTGTGGTGTGCCCGCAGTTTCCACCTTTGATAAATTTGTCTTTCTCTATTTCATTCACATCGAAATCATTCACAGATCTGTATTTTACATATTCTATAGTTTAGTCAATTTTCCGAACACCACGAATTACATTCACAGACGCGTAGACGATTACTTACCCGACCCTGTCAATGAATTGTATGTCATTGTGTGTAACGGTGTTCCCGTTAGTATGTATAAACCTTTTGTCATTTTTATCAGACTGTGATATACTCGTTATATTATGTTTATTGTGTTGTTGTTCCTCTTGTTTCTCACCTTTGTCTAACGACTTTCTGTGATTATTCTTCGTCGTAGCGGTTTGAGCTTGCGCTAGAATTTGTGAACCTATATGTAAATTACCATTTTGTATACCTACTTCCGCAGAGTTATTACTGCATCCTACAAACGCATTCAATTATCAATTATCAAACAGTGCTCGATTATAAAGGACTATCGCATAGGCAGAACGCAGACAGAAAGATGAAAATAAATACGAACTACCTCTGCTCTTTTCGGGACTTGGATTGTACTGTGGACAAAATTTATTAGATTGTATTTTCACGTGTTGCTCGAACGATGAGTTAACGTGCGACTGCGACTGAACTTGCTGAATTTGTTGCACTGTCGTAATTTGTTGTTCTAAAGGCAGTGCTTGCTGCAATAATTGTAGATAAAATTCGTTCTCTTTTGCCACATCTTTTTGTTTTCTCTGGTGAAAAGAAATATTAGCATGTAGACATTGTAACATTGTTTCTCTATAGGATATCGGTTATAAGTTTGAATTTACTTTTACCTCTCTCATCCTATGACCGATAAAGCTTTTAAAACCAAAACCTAATGTAACTACAGGATAACCAATGCTGAAAACGAACAGTATTTTACAGTATTGATATCAGTACCTTGGAACAACATAATATTAAACGATATAAAGTTTTCCTATTATTTACAGGGAAAAAGATAAATATATACCAATGCGCTGCAAATGGTCGACACAGATCCAAGTGGAAGGGCATATGTCGTAAGTCTCTTAATCGAACTGCTGCCTCTATGTATAGAAATAATAACCATAGCATCACAGTCGGTAGACACACACCTTTGTCTATTCAACAACAGTATTGTATTAGCATTAGTATCGTTATTTAAATATAGCCATAATATTATTTAACATGTAGACTGGGTGGTCATATTTATTGTCCCCAATCCGCAGGTTAAAAAAATATTCATTTACGTTTTATAGGCTTACCTGTATGCCACACGTATTGTACCCAAACGTAAGTACTGGCAGCAAAGAACAGCCAATGCACTGGTATGAAGAAGAAACAAATCATATCTGATGTAAGCGCGATACAAATAAAAAATACAGAGAAGGCCTGAAAACATAATAATTGTTAACTATGTTAACTGTACATAGCCGATTAATTGGATAAAATTCTATAATGTAATCTGGTTACTTACCAAGCCTTGATATTTGAAAGAATCGTAAACGCTTCTGAGAAGTAGCCAAAATGGCCACAAAAATTCAAAACGGAATTCTAAAATGAAGTCTGCCAATATTACCATGGCCCATAGTAGAAGAAATTTTAGATAAAGCAATGTACTGAAATAAAAAATGAAACTGTTACTTATCAGTATAAAAAGATGTGTATATATACAAGAGAAATTATATTACGCGTACCAAAACAGTTTACGGTATCTACTAGTAAAACATTATCAAAATATTTAATCATTTTAATGCTAGGGGTCGTTTCGAAAATCATCTTGAACAATGCCAAACAGTGCGATCGTGCTGTTCTGTTTCTATGTTGATAATCGCGAAGTAGTATGATCGACATGAAACCTGAACGGCACAGTCGCGCTGCGTAAAACTGAAATGGTTAGTAGAGAAAATATGAAAATGAAGGAATCACTAATTTAAATCTTAATGCTTATAAATTTCTGGTAAGAAGAAGTACGATCGATGATAAAATAAATTGCATTTATTTTGAAAAAATACTGTGCCCCGCCGCGAAGTAAAGAAAAATTATGATACATTCGATCTGGATCTAGAGCCAGTTGTAAGAATGATCATTTATTGCATCTCTTCCAGTGATGAATACACATCTATCTTAGTATGCGATTGTGTGCTGCTTTAACAAGTGGAAACATTACAAACGCACAATTTCAGAGACAACAAATGCTGTGAATGCGAGTAATGTGCATGCACACGTGTAAACGTAAAGAACTGAATGTGCGGTTGCATTGATAAAAGTTTAATTACATAATTATATATACAATGAAAACCGGTAACGAGTAAAAAACCGAAGACGAGCGTATTGTCGTGTACCGAACGATCTTCGTGACTGCTACTGATCGGGATTGTTTGGTATTTCGAACGGGGGTTTATAAACACGTAATGTTCTGGCTGGTTCTACGAAAACAGGCACACATGGTCAGAGTTTTGGTAAATGTCAAGTTATGTCATGCCAGCCTCTGGAAAGCGGCCGACAATCTCGCACCGACACAACGGTATCGCGGCGATTGATAAAGCTTATGGTTGATCGGGGTGAACAGAGAAGCATCTGATCTCGACGGGTTCGAAGCACTCGAGAGAACTGTGCCGCGAGGGTTTTGATTATTTTGAAAATTAGCCATTTCAATGAGACATATGGCGGCGAAAAATTTACCTTCCGTAGATTCCCTCGGTGAGCTTGTTGCGTTTCAAGGGCCTCCGAAGCTTACCGCACTCGACATTTCTTCTCTTCATATTCCTCGACACTTTCACTACGACCAAAGCGACGTTATTCGCGGCGTGCAACAGAACCGAAAAAACCGCAAATTTTCTACGGACTCGCGAAAAAATCCACTGTCTCGCGCGCGACTTCTATCAGACTCTTTTGTTGTCATTCGTCTGCGGACAGATTCGAGGTTTTACAGCGGTTTACCAAGCAGCTGATTGGTCCATTGTCGGACATGGCGCTAATCACCAGCAAATATCACCTGCTGGAATATTTACTTCACGACAAGCTTCTCCACAAGTTACCACGGGTTTTTCTTTCAGGTACCGACAAACAAACTCGTGTTTCACAGTGCAAATTGTTGCTCGAGATTAGTCTGGATTATAGGCTTTATCGATCGTGTGTGCTTTCGATTGCACCATAGGTCAATCGACTTGTTTCAGTTACGTTCAGGATTGCCGGGAGAATTCCCTGTTCGCGGGATTTTTCCCTTTCCCTTAGCATCTACGTCACCCCCACCAGTACCACCATTACTCCGCCTGGCCTGTGCCACTACTATATACATACGTCATAATACCTCCAATGCCATCTGTATCGTCTGCACTGTGTCTGTGGCCGTCCTATTTTATTGTAGGTTATGTTTCTTCTCAAATTACTTCACCCTCGAAAATGTTGTACTTCCTTGAAAAGAGTGATTCCTGGGATCGTTCCAAATCACTTTTTCTTTTTCGAAAATCTTCTTCGCGGCTTTGTTAACGAGTTATTCGCGAAAAACACGGACCAATCAGAGCGCGGCTACACCAGACGGATTCTGCCTCAGCCAATGCCAACGCCACACTCAGCAAGACACACTACTTTTTAATATAACAACAAACACTTTTAATATAAATTGCATTTAAAATCTGGCTTGCTCCAAACACCAACACACTTTGAATTCAAATGTTGATCAATAGCGTGACGTCACATTATTGATAAAGCCGCGTTTACATCAGCACTTCCTATGTCCTATTCCTATATAGTGGCAGAGAGGAAATAAGAGTGCTCACGCTCAGGTTTTGACCGTGCCCGATATAGTGCTGCCCCCACACAAAAGCCTAGCCTGGATCAGCTCCTAGACCGGCGGTAGAGCGGACGCTTAGCCTGGATCAGCTCCTAGACCGGCGGTAGAGCGGACGCTTAGCTGTTCTGTTTCATGCTAAAACTGATGTGCTCTCTGTTACGTGGTAAAAGTGGGCTCTACCGCCGGTATAGGAGCTGTTCCGTGCTAAGCGTGAGCGTGCCAAACAGTGGAGTCAAGTTCAGAGATAGACGTGAGCACTCTCATTTCTTCTCTGCTACCAGAGATTTACTCTCTGCTGCTACTATAAACATTCGACTGAAAATAGTAACCACTGCAGAATTTAGTCGATAGTTCAGTAAAACCAATCGACTGAAAATAGTAACAGATACTATCGACTTAGTCGACAGTGTTCACCACTACATTTTCCCGTTGATCTGGCATTCTGACCATTCTGACCTGGCAACACCTGACAATATCTCATCCATTCACCTCCACTTTATAAACTCATTCCTACCCATTTCATTCCAGCCTATCGGTGTGGATCATGTTTGAAAACATAAGCATACTTACGGGAATATATAAAATATATTCTACAAGAGAGACTGAAAAAGATTTTGATTAAAAGATAAGGTTATATTAAAAGATAAGCGAAATTATCAGCAATGGTTTCTCTGTGTGATATGAAAAATTCAGAAGTTCGTGGAAAAGATCTCGTACTTATGATAGTGAGTTTAAATACGTTTTATATGACAGTAGATCTTCTAGTAAGATTTCTTCGTAATCTGTGTGACAGTTCTTCCAACAGTACTTTGCAAGATCCAATGTCAGATGTTTTTAAGGTAGACACTTTTATGAAAATTTACATTATTCATTTAATAATTTTTGCAATTATTTGTTCTTACATATACGAATTCTTCCATGAAAAGATGGAAACATTTACATTATTACTCATAATTTGGAGTATACTCGCAATTGTGTTTATAAAATGCATCAATACGAACAAAGAAGCTGTTCCCAAGGTTGATGCAATGCAAGGTTTAGACTATGGAACTGGCATGGCTTATAGTTATTACTATGGATATTTGAAACTGGTACTGCCTTCAACGGGAACAGCTCAAAAAGGTTTAGTCGAGAAGATTGAAAACCTTGAGGACCGCAATAATATAACAATAGCTGCCCACAAGTTATTGATTCTAATTCCTTCGTCTACATACATTCCACCAGATCTTAAAGAAATTTCGTACCAATGGATGGAGAGCGCAGTCGAGTTAGAAGAGGAAGTACGCAACCGAGCAGGAGTAAAAGGACGACGATATCGCAATAATGTATATAAAATTTATCCTGACGGTATAAAGTCGAACTCTACCCCTGTTTATGTGGTAGCAGAAGGTGCTACACCCATCTTGACATTCTTCGAAGTTCAGAAGCACTCTCATCCTGAAACAAGTCTCTACAGAAAACATCGTATAGATATTATATGTAAATTTTACCAGAAATTGAAGGAGCTAGTTGACAATGATCCGGAATGTAAAGATCTTTGTGAATTAATTTATTATGAGGATTACAATGACGACGGAACCAAAGTTAACGTTGCTAAAGTTATATTAGAAAGGTTGACATAAAGAGTGTATATTTACATAAAAATATGTATGACAAGAGAACAACTGATCAACTGATTAGAATAAAATATTACCAGACTCAGGTATGAAAGTAAGAGTGGAGACAAAACGTTTTGTCTTTAAAGTAATTCTTACAAACACATGGGCGATACAGTGGGAGAAGCGATTTTAAAAAAGTTATGGAGCACTAAAAGTAACTAATTTATGCTATTTTATCAAAATAAGGAGAATGTACTTGTCCAAATTGTTAGCTATTTATTTTTGTAATATTGTTGCGGAGCTGTATCCAAAGAAATAAAGTTTTTTAATAATTCCTCGCGCATAAATCTTTACCTTCTAAATAATCGTAAATTAAAGTGTTAAACCTGAAGAATGTAAAATGGATATAACGAGGTTAAGAGAAATATGAAGTAGCTGACTGTCATGTCAAAATATTGTTTATTAATAATGGTTCCATTGTCTGTAGTACAATATAAAATAATTTATTATAAAATTCCTTTTTATCTTTACTGGCAAATAGAATGATGAATTGCTGTCACTGTATCAACTGTGATTAATCATTTTTAACGAAACTATTTTGAAGACTTACATCTCTAAGGTCCAATAGTATATTTATACAAAATGGTACATTACTAATACGTTTTCCTCGATTAACTTGATTATTACTATTCATATAAATGGCCGATGCAATGCGAACACATTGTAATCACAGAGTTTATTACATATCCATCTCGAACTGTTCTGCAGACTCCTCTATTGCTGGTGTGTCTGTAATAAGTTTATTAGAAAATTTATTAGAAAATGATATGTTTCATAAATTATGTCAGTATACTGACCTCTGTTAGTTTTCACAGGTGTTGTACTATTTGAAGATGTATTTTTTAGCAATTCTACCGGTATCGCAGATATATTCTGTGGTGGTGTTCGTGATATGGGAGAATTTTGTAAGTTCATCAAAAACTCACGTTCATAAACTATGCGGGTACCTGTACAATTTATATTTATATTGAAATTGACAAAATCACTGTCCGATCGTCTAAAAAGTATAGTCATAATCATTGTATTCTTTATACATCTCAAAGACTCGTGAGGGGTGCATAAATATGAATAAAAACTCGATGCTAGTTGGCATAAAAAAGTTATAAAATTTAGACAAAGAAGATTTGTATAATGAAACTTTCTTAACAGGACACAATTCTATAGTATTTTTACATTTTTATCGTGTTCGTATGTAAAAGATTAATTTTATAACTGCATTATACCTCTTCAATTGACAAAACTTAAATTTGTGACAGAAATGTGATAGAAATCATGTATCTACAGAGAAAGAAGATTTTGGGAAAACTATTCCTTCTACTAAACTAACAATTGTCTACTAGTCTACTGGTATATTTTATCACTACACTACAATAATGCAAATATATATAAATTTATTTACAAAAATATAAATGAAGAACTGAGTGCAGGAAAGAATTGTGTGATTGCGTTTCTACATTGATCTAATAGAAATTAAATCAATATGTACTTACCAACACAAACGAATATGCATTTTCATTAAATATTTTTATTCTCCTTTCATCTGCAGCTTTTATAAAATTATAACAGTAGTTGTAATTATGAAACGTTTCATCAAGATTTATCTTTACTATCTACTCTACACACAATAATTCTATATTATATGTGTTTGTTATAAAATTTCAAAATCTTTGTTTAACATTTACAACCCTACATATTATTTTATAAATTAAAAAAAATTTTTTTTGGAGTTATAAATAGTGCTTGTCTACTTGTCCTCTAAGTAAAACTATAGCTATATCCTGTTATGTGGAAGTTGTACATTCGGAATGAAAGAATAATCGATAAAAACTCATTTAATCTTTTTTAAATATTACATCTAAATTTTTATTCCCGCCATGCTAAACGAACTTTGAAATTAAGCTTACTCAAAGCTATCATATTCAAAACGTGTATTGTAAGTTTGATCTTTTCAAAATCACGTTCGTATAGAGAAGTTTCAATTATGATCAATTACGGGAGATTTCTGTAGCTATATTAATGTTTATTAGCCACTTCATAGATCGATTAATATACAACTCGCAGAGGATTGTCCATATAGAAGATCCACGGTATAGAATGCGGATTTTTGACAGAAATACAAACTCTAAAAGAGAATTTACGGTTATATTATACTCGATTTTTCAAGGGGATTGACAGAGAAAATATATATTTTCATTTAATTTTCGATTTCTCACAATTTTGATCTTATAGACAATGATCAGCAGTCTATTAATTATCGAACTATCGAACGAGATCGTGTTAACAAAAACAAAATCACTGACCTCCAGGTGTCGTTGAAAAAAGTGTTCCACCAGGGGTGGACGAATAATCAGCAGGTAACTGACTAGGATCGGTGAACAATATTTTCTTCAAAGGTATGCTTTGGCTTTGTGTAGCCTGCCTTGCAATGGGTGACGCAGACATACTTGATTTTTTGATTTCTTCGCAGAGGAAAAAGAAAAACACGGAATTAATACTATCGGTTTAGACGGAAACCAAAGATTAGCGGTCTATTGACGATACGTCTATCTTGTTGACAACAGAATGTAGTGCGTAATTTCTGTAAAACGGCACGTTCTGCGCACCGATTTCAAACTGGACATGTATTTTCGATCGTTCAAGGGTGAAAGTAAAAACAAAACTCGCCACAATAAATTTTACAGAAACACGTGCCCGCGATTTTTAAACATTACATGTACATACGTTACTCCATGTTATTCTAACTTTGAACAATCGATAAACATGCACGTAAACTAAGCAAACAAACCTTCACACGCGCACTAGAATTCCGTGACTCGTTAACACCACGCGATAAGTAATTGTTTTATGTAATTTCACTTCTCCCTCTCCAACTTCTCAGAAACTATGGAGATGTTCTGAAAGCGTTTTTAGCGACGTCTATGAAACGATCCGAGAACAAACTTGTTGAAGCTTGGCAACTCCTTTGTTCAAAGGATTTCATATTCGAACGCACTTCGCGATCGCAACCTCCTCTTTATAATAATTTAAATTATTATATAGGGGGGTGGGGGTTAAGTCATCATTTTGCCGGTTTCGATTTTTTTTAGAAATAACAGGCCTCGACGAGGGTTTTTATTAAAATAATGTTTCTTTTTTTGTAAGGGTACTCTACTAAACCCTGTCTAGAGCAATGAAAATTATAGATTATATGAAATGAAAAATACTTCGTTGATTATTTCATCAGTAAATATTGAATTTATACACATTTCCATTGTTACAAAATTGTCACCATTAAAATGTAATATAATACAAATATATATGAACTTATTTGAAAGGATACATTTTTTGTTTACACATAATATGACTATGAAAATAAATTGATAAATCAGTGTTATCGCTTACATTAGATTCGCCAGGACAAACGAAATTAGATTCGACTATGGTATTTTAATGTACAATCTTCAGTATGCCAAATATAATATAATCTATAAATGAGGAGATATATTGCAAAAGTTGAACATACTATTTCACGACTGAGAAGCTAACAGGACGAACAAAGAAAGTATTATGTCTGTACAAATACATGCTTATGTTAACTGTTCGAATGCATAGCAGAGGTATTTTGATCTGAATAGTCTTCCTAAATTATTGTTTTATAAATCACTGTACTTCATCATTACAAATAAATCGCGTATAGTTACAGAGATGCTTTAAACGTGTATTCATTCAATATATAAACTCCACATTTAAAAGTATATATAATCGCTAATATCGAGATACATTTTGATGCACTGTACAGAATGGTAAGGTGAACAGATATTGCATGTATTTGAAATGAACAATGCGAAGCAACGAAGCAATGAATACTTGGAAATAATAATTCGTTAGTTCAATTTGATCACTGGCATTTTACAATGGATAAACAGAAGAAACTTGTAATAATGCGATGCCAATTTAAAGAATAGCTTGTAATATTTGTACGATTTAACATTGAACAGTTTTCATAAATTCCTGTTCATTGCTTCCTGTTCGAGAGTTCACGAGAAGATACTCCAACTTTCGAAAACCATGATACGATGAGATCATTACTATAGTTATCGTTTTTAATTAAATTTTAAAAACGAAAGTTCTCACATAACACACATCCGGAACAGATTCGAGTTTTGTTTTTATTTCTAGCGAGACACAAAGATATACAACTAATACGATAGAAAGTACTTTCATAGCTTTTTATTGACAAGATATAAAATGATTATATGAAAGGTTCCATGATTATTTAAGAATAAATTATGCAAGCATATATAAATAATAAATGGATATTTATATATTGCTGATAGCCTGCACAAAAGGCAGGAAACTAGAAAGGTAATCGATTTACAAAACTTCTATTCGAAATTTGGTCTTTATTTTCCAAAAATATCTCCCTCATTTCTGGACTGCTCAAAATTGCCTGCAAATACAAATAAAAAACTGTGAGAACTTCTTTAGTAATGTACGCAGTTCATAGAACTTGTTCCCGACTCGATCTGGTGATAACACTTTACTCAAATTCGATATTTAGATAGACACCGTGTGTGCTTGCCAAAAAGTTCATTCCATTCTTTTCCAAAGAGTTTTATTTAATTATTATTATCTTAATATGGGAACATCTTAGTGTTCCCAGCGAACCGCGCGCGCGCGCGCGTGTGTGTATTCGAGCGTAATCAATGAATGTAATAACAAAAACCACAATTAAAAGGTCAAACACTTTATTTTTCTTAATGAAGGTATGTACGTGGGATTTGGGATATACAAAAAATTCATATCGTCTAAGTCTGAATTGTACATCTCCTTCGGCAACGCTTGTGATTAAAGTATCCCTTCCAATACCCAACTAAACCTCTGCCTAGACGAACACGTTGCAATCGCGGTGGTAGGATTGTTGAAGAAGGTCCACAGAACATAGAATGAATCATCCAATTTGAGAGGGCGCGTAGAAGAAACGGCGAAACAATAAGATGACTCAAGACAAAATACTTGAAGTTCATAATTAAATTTGGACACAAAAGGGGGGGATAATACGGCGGTTGCATCTAGACAATAGAAAGTCTCGGAAGGGTAGTAGCAAAGAGGTGAAAAACAACCGAACTGGGTGAAATGCCTGACTCCACACTTTTTTCTTTTTATCACCTTGCACTAGTAACAATCGCGACGATTGTATATTTGTATTATTATTATGATTATGATTAAATCCACAAATTCGTTCTGCGAAATTGCGAGGACTTTTAGTTTCTGCGACAGTAATAGAGGGGTAGTACCAGGAATATTAATAGAAGTTTTATATATATATATGTATATATATATATAGATCTACGTATGTATGTATATATATATATATACGAGATAGAAATAGTAGCAGGAAATGGAGGAATAAATACAGAATGAGAAGAAAAAAGCGTAAGAGTATACACACCAGTTAACGGTAATATAACAGCGGTACGAGCGAAGAGTGGTAGAAACAGTAGTATGATATATAATTTATATATATATATATATCTGTACTGATAATTGTAATAATTATATGTAATATTACTAATTTTTCTAGAGTAGCGAATAACTATTCCTGTAATCTACTGTTATAAAATGAAATTGAGACGAGAACGTTGGAATATTTTGGTAAATCGCGTTTACATAAGCGATTGTAATTCACCAACTCACTCTATATATACTCACACACCATGAGAGATCAGCTGAGAGCTCCGTATTTCACTTACTTTTATTTCTTTTTTTGTAATTATAATGAATTATAGCCAATAGTCAGATTTAGATTAAATCTGCAACATTCATTGGCATTTCATCAATGCGAGTGTTATAGAATTGTTCAATATCTTTTAAGGCCCGTTTGTCGTCTTCTGTCACGAAGTTAATAGCCACTCCTTTACGACCAAAACGACCACCTCGGCCGATTCTGTAACACAATTTCAAAGAATTATTTTATTTCCGAATTATTCACGACACATAGACACTTTAAACTATAGTATTTCTCTCTCCGTAATTGTAAAAATTACGGATCGGCAGTGTACACTCACCTGTGAATATAATTTTCACGATTGGAAGGTAAATCGTAGTTGATGACAAGCGAAACCTGTTGAACATCAATACCACGTGCTAAAAGATCGGTAGTGATGAGGACACGAGATGAGCCAGTTCTAAATTGCCTCATGATCAGGTCTCGTTCTTTCTGCTCCATATCTCCATGCATAGCGGATACAGTAAAATCACGGTTGCGCATGTTATCCGTTAGCCAATCTACTTTGCGTCGTGTATTGCAGAAAATAACTGCCTGGGTAATACTCAATGTATCATACAAATCGCAGAGAGTTTCGAACTTCCATTCTTCACGCTCAACGTTCACGAAGAACTGCTTGATACCCTCCAGCGTGAGCTCTTCTTTTTTAACCAGGATTTGAATTGGACTTCGCATAAAACATTGAGACACATCCAACACATCATTTGGCATTGTAGCAGATAGCAAAATAACCTGGAAAACAATTTCATATTTTTCGTTAGAATTCGTATTTCATTTCAAATACAGAACATTTCGACATTGCTTGTAGTATGTTTCTATAAAACAAGCGTATCTAGAAACTCAACGTACTTGCACTTCATGAGGTAATAATTTGAATACATCATGAATCTGTTCCTTGAAACCACGCGAAAGCATTTCATCAGCTTCGTCAAGAACGAACAGTTTGATATTGTTGGTGCGTAGCGCACGTCGGCTAATCATATCGAAGACCCTGCCAGGTGTTCCAACCACTATATGAACACCCTGATCGAGTTTCCGCATGTCTTCGCGTACATTGGTACCGCCAATGCATGCATGACATTCGGCATGCATAAAATCCCCCAAAGCAATAACCACCTTTTGGATCTAAAAAAAGAAGATACCAAAATAATTGAATGATTCAATTCTATTTCACACCAATTTCTTGTGACTCGGGTAGAAAACTTTCATCTTTATGAAAAGTGTCTTTACTTACTTGTTGAGCCAGCTCACGAGTTGGGGCTAAAATCAAGGCTTGACATTCCTTGACGTTGGTGTCAATTTGTTGCAGGATGGAGATAGAAAATGTTGCAGTTTTCCCAGTTCCTGTTAAACATTGCACAAAGAAGAATCGATGTTAACCAGTTCTACTGCACACAACGGACAAATAACAAATGCTTGTCGCCAACTATTTACCTGACTGTGCCTGTGCGATGACATCATGTCCACTAATGCACGGCAAAATCGCACGTTGTTGAATAGCAGATGGTTTTTCAAACCCATAAGCATAAATACCACGGAGGAGCTCCTCTTTCAAGTTCATTTCATCGAAGTTGTCGACCACCTAATTTGTACAGAACAATGAATAGAAAAATTGTAATTAGTTCAATATTGAACATAAACAAACTGACGCGTTAACTGCCGTTATGGTCATAGCCGATGGGTGCAACCGAACGATAAAAATGCACAAAGTTTGCGAACAATAACGTTTAGAATTTTGTAACTGTAATTAATACTAGAGTATCGCTTTAAAATGATGAGTGTAAATGCGAACATGTTAACATTTTTCTTTTCAGTATTATGAACGGAAATGAACATATATTTATATGATGCGACTCTGCGGATCTTTATGCAAAATAAAAATTGTCTGCATCGATTGCAAGAAATAGAAACCAAACTGAATGTTATTTCTTCCCTTAATAATTTTAATAGAGAAGAAATCATTTTGAATTTCATTTACTCCATTTTCCTATAAATTCAAAAAGATCTGCAGTCTATATATGATGAGATTCTAATACAACCTCGATACGCTCGGCAGTCGACGTATTCAATTCAACTATAATTAATACTAGAGTATCGCTTTAAAATGATGAGTGTAAATGCAAACATGTCAACATTTTTCTATTCAGTATTATAAACTGAAATAAACGTACATTTATATGATGCGACTCTAATACCCCCTTGATACGCTCGGCAGTGAACGTATTTAATTCGAGTGTAGTTAATACTAGAATATATCGCTTTAAAATGATGAGTATAAATGCAAACATGTCAACATTTTTCTATTCAGTATTATAAACTGAGATAAACATACATTTATATGATGCGACTCTAATACCGCCTTGATACGCTCGGCAGTGAACGTATTTAATTCAAGTGTAATTAATACTAGAATATCACTTTAAAATGATAAGTGTAAATGCAAACATGTCAACATTTTTCTATTCAGTATTATAAACTGAGATAAATATACATTTATATGATGCGACTCTAATATCGCCTTGATACGCTCGCCAGTGAACGTATTTAATTCGACTGTAATTAATACTAGAATATCGCTTTAAAATGATGAGTGTAAATGTATAAACTGAAATGACCAGATTCTAATACACCTCGATACGCTCGGCAGTCAACGTATTCAATTTGAACGAACAACCGTCAGTTTTACACAATCACATCGAACAATACAATTATTAACTTACGAGATCCCAGTTGGTCTCGATGATCCCACCCGGGTCCATGCCAGAGGGTCCATCGTACGACGATTGTTCACTTTCACTAGGACCATTTTTGGAGTCTCCTTGCCATTGATCATCATTTCTGAAATACAAGCAGAACAATTTGCATTAGGATTTCGAATGCTTCGCAATGTCAAAGTCACTGTGCATGTGTGTCACCGTCTACAATTCTAAAAAAGTTTTACTCTCACATCAGTTATATTCTTCGAAAAAGAAGATAAGCAAAATTACATTGCAACTTTAACGGTATTATCTATTTCACCTCGATTGAATCGATAACGCTGAAATGAAAATTCTGATACCAACATTTCAGTTTTCCATCTTCACGGAAAAATAAAAATGAATAGAAGAGCATTTAAATCGAGCGACCTATCGTCAAAATGTCAATGATGACGTACACGTGTAACAGTCCGCAGCTACAGAGGAACCGTTAAATAGATACGATAATGATTTTATTGATGACTTGATGGATGCGTTGACAGTGACTCACGCGAAAGCATGCCCGTAGAACAGGTAAGGCGCGTTTTAATTAGGAAGACATCGTATCGATGATTTTCCACGGTGTTTCACGAGACACGGTGATCCGATCGACGTTTTCTCATCGGATTTTCCGAGAAAATCATTTTTTTATTACGTAATTGCGGGGGGTAAAGTAAAACGTGTTTGCGTGTCGAGCTAACATGCTGGTTTTTCCCCGAGAATCAAGTTCAGAATACAGGAAAAACGCGGCGAGAGTCGACGGGCGTCGTTAATTTCGATCGTCACGAATATCGCGGGATAGAAGGTTAGGAAACTTGCTCTCAACGAGAGATTGATATTAAATTTCTGAACAATGTGACAAAAACGAATGCACGCCATGTTGTCAGTCTCATGTCCATGAATTCGTCGATTGCGGCACTATTTTCTTGAATATTCCCGAACCGCGAACGTCCGATTTTGCAGAACAGAGAATCCGATGGAACACGGGGTGGACGAAAAATTCGCAGAACGCAAAAAAGGCAAACACCGTTGGCGATTACGCGAGAAAAACCGAACTTACCTTCGCTCAGACGTATGCGACATGTTCCACTCGCGCTGGGTCGACGGAAAGGACGAGTTCCTATTGCGTCACGAGGAATATTCTTACTAATACCGTGGAATGGCGCTGCGATCGCTCTTCAAAATTTCACTAATCTTTCGAAGTGTTTTAACTTGTTTAATGTATTCGAAACAGTAATGAAACTGTTCAAGATACGCGGTTTTAATACCCCGCGGCTTGTTTCTAACAATTTATTCAATCCTCGATTATTTTTCGCCGCGAATGCTTATTGCGCATAAGGGAAGTGCGTCAATTACCCACAATCCCCGGTAGGTCTAAGTGGGGTTGCGCGAGGGAAATTCGAATATATTGTCAAGCCAGATACGAAAGTTTCTATTATCTGTTCTACTAATTAGTTTTATTCCATTCCAATCAGTTGAACAATAAATTAGCTAAAAATTTACTTCGAATTATTATGCGCGTTTAGCGTAAACAATAGAATTTTAAATACAGCATCGAAACGCGAACTGGTCAAATAAAGAAAGATAATATTAGTACAAAATAGATTTGTTATAATATAGAACGTATAGAACCGTAGAAAATAATTTAATAATTCCAATGAATGGCAATTTCGTAAATTAGAAAGATGAAAATAGGATAAGCCAAAAACTGCTGTGGAGATTGAATATGACGGGTATGCACCGTAAATACTTTTCGCTTTTTATTAAAACATTTTAACAAAAATATATGCACATGATTGGCCACATGTGCGATGAATTTATATTTAAATCAATGTACATACAGTCAATAACATTCGGATACTCTTAAAAAAACGATAACAAATTGAGTATAGTTACTCTATAATCTATAATGTAATTCATGATAGGTTTACTGTTCTGTAACACATACATAGTATGTGATCAATGGAACCGTTGCATTTATAGCAAGAAGGAGAAAAGAGTATTACATGAAAGCACATGTTAGAATCAAGAATAATACTGCGATAGGAAAAATAATGTAAACACCCATTCGTGGATGACAGACGGATAGAAGCAGGCTACTATCATTTATTTCATATTCAACACCATCCTTGGTTGGTACTTCGACTATCACTCTATCGGAAGAGAGTAGATTGACTGGAAAGGAACATTTGGTTTGATTCATGCAAGACTTTGTTATGTTCTCGTACTGAAGAATGGGTTTATAAATATCGAACACCGCGTGTATGTCGTTCGAGACAATATCGTTATCGCTGTAAAAGATATAATAATAGTAACCAGATTCTACAATATTCTGGATTGTTTGCATATGTTTTGCGCTGAGCAGATAAGTGACATTAGTGCACTGCTCGGACGGTGCGAATTCTTGCGCAATTAAAATCGAACCGCCGTAACATTTGAACAAGCCATTTTCGAAGCTGGACACGGAAGAAGCGTCGTCGATGTTTGTTGCATTCATAACAGCGTTTCCGCCATGTTTAACGCCTTGATCAAGTAAAAACGGTGGCTTAACAAAGTCCGGACTTCTCTTGACTTTTTTATTTAACATCGTATTTCCCACCCCTGTATACTTTTCCGGATCATTCGCACCGTGTCTTTCTAAATTGTCTTTTATATTACTTTTTTCTAGCATATTTTTCCGTTTCTCCGTCGCTGTTTTGGAATACTGCCTCTTTCTCGCATGCCTCAATCTTTTTGTACTATATGCAGCATTCTTTTTATGAATAGATTCCTTCGAATCTTTCCCGCGAACTTCTTTGTTAGACAATATATTCTTTTTTACGTGCTCGTGGAAGTTATCGAGATCCTCGTCTTCGTTCGCAGCTTTCACAGCGACGTTACGTGAAAATTTGTTTTTCGCGCTCATTAATAAACCGTTGATTTTTGTTAAATCTGTCTGGGAAGTAGCATCTTCATTGTCCGATTTAAATACCACTTTGACTTGATTCTGTGCTTCCGGCATAAATATACCCTCTACAATTTGGTCCCCGTGATTATGCTCTAACATACCGCATGTTCGGAGATTACGTTCTCCTTTAACAAGTAGTATCGAAGCTCCTTCGAACCTGCGTGAAAATTGATTATATATTGAAAGATGAGCATTCTTGGAATAAGGAATGTTAATCAAGTTTAAATGAAGCTAATATAGGACAGTTTAATAAATGTCCTGGACTGGTTCGTAGATTTATAAATTTGTACCTTGAGCATACAGAAAGCGCTACACTTGCTCCTTGCAAGAGATAAAATCCCCAATATTCTAAAGTGTCGTCTGGAATCGACATGCTCTTTTTAAGACGTATGTGTTTCTTATAAGAAGTTATTTCCGGTTTTTGCGACACTTGGAACGCATTGAAGGTTCTATTCATTTGTATGGTGTGTTCCTGTGTAAATGACAATAATGTTGTTCATTGGAGAAGAAAGTAAACAAGCTCTTGCATATATAACATTAACATTTAATCTAGAGTGCTTTATATTAGAGAAACTACGAATTAAGTCAATCGTAAGACCAAAATTCGAAGATTCTCACATCTCTTGTGAAAGCATAAGAGTATCTAGTAAAAATATTTTTATAGCAGAGGAAAATTTAAAAGTTTGTGGGCGTGCTTTTAGAAAAGCGGACATTTTGAAATTGACGAAATGAAAATTATTTAAAGTGAATGCTGCCCCGCAATATACAGTTTCGGACGGCCATACCTGGCGGCCTGGGCGGATATACCTGACTTACCCTTCTTATACAATGTACTTACGATTGTACTGCGACTATCATAAACATTGGGAAAACCCACTCTTCCTCAAGGATAGGAATTCTTGGAAACATTTCGCATACCTAGGTAAGTACATTGTCTAACGGAATGGCAGGTATAGCCGCTTAGCCTGGCTTACCCTTCTTATATAATGTACTTACATTTACCTTGGCGACCATCATAAATCATTAGGAAAACCCACTCTTCCTCAAGGATAGTAATTGTTGGAAACATTTCGCATACCTAGGTAAGTGCATTGTCTAACGGAATAGTAGGTATAGCTGCTGCTGTCCGTAGCGCGCCGGCTATCCGAAACGGTTTATTGCGGTGCAGCTTTTACTTCATAATGTTCATTTCGTCAATTCTAAAGTTTCCGATTTTCTTCGTGATCATAAACGTGAACATAAAGGGGACAGTTGGGGCTATATCTTCATTTCTTTTCAAATTTTCCTCTGCTATAGAAACGTTAAATTTGTTTAAAACATTTGCAAACTAAGTGGTGAACTACCTTTAGTGAACTAATCTTTTCAACATTTCAAAAGACTTAGTTTGGTCTAATTTAAGAAAAAGTTAGTAGACTGCGGACCTTTATGCAAAATCGAAACTTTCTACCTGCATTGCAACAAGCTGAATATGTTTAATAGGTTGAAAATAATGTAGTAGTATGTCTAAATTCTTCAAACCTTTTTACTGTCGAAAATTAGACCTACCCATTTTTATGATAAAGCATAAAATCTGCAGTCTAGTTATTAGTGTTTGAAAGGTGTCCACTTAATTTCGTCCTTGTCTATACATTGTCTATAAACTTTATCTACGCTGTTCATTTATATGATAAAGGTGTACTCTCCTCGTACAAAATACAAGATCTTGTATATATAGTAATGATAATGACTTACAAGGAAAGATCTACAACGCAGAAATTCAGAAAATTATAAAACTTTGAAGATCTGAATTTTTTTGTCGGAGATCTTCCCTTGGTAACAGTGTTACTCGCATAACATGAGTTCATAGATATAATGAAAGATTCTTACAGAACAAAATATTGAGGAAATTCCATCAGTGATTTCCAAGATATCAGATTCAGTCACAGTATATGCAACATTAGCATAGAAGCTATGTCGTAGGTACAGCGGTATAATAAGAAGTATAACTGGTAATATTGTCGTTAATATGCAGAAGACTAATATCCTTCTGATACCTTGCATATTTACCTAAAATCATGAAACAGATGTTAAATGTATGAATAAATAAACAAATAAATAGTATATATATATATATACACAAACAATTAAATCTAGAAATATCATTAAATAATTACTTATGTTGTAACATATATTTCACTCCCTCTTTATTCTAGCAAAATCCGTATACAAGATTATAAACATTATCCCAAATGAAATGAAAAATGACACAAAATTAGTAATCATTTCTTTAACGATAATTTTGAGAATTAGGCAATAAATGAAATGCAGAATGATGAATGTAAATAATACATACTGTGCGACAAGATAAGCAGATATGTTCGTCATTTGCTTTCTATTGAATTTATAACGTTCAAATAAGTTATCTACGCACATAAGGAAAAGTTTTGCAGTCGAAGACTATTATGTTTTAAAGATGCATAGAAAAGTAATAGTTATTAAACGATTAATTAATTATTCTATGTAAAATGTTAATTCACAGTATAGAGATTACATTAAACACATAATACGATTTTTATAACAAAACAAAATTATTTTACGGCAAGAGAGGTTAGAGGTTTTGCAATGATAAAAGACGGAAACTGAAGTGTGATTGTTCGTACACTCACACTGATAATTTAATCTTAGAAACATGTTCGGTGCAATATCAGACAGCGGCGAGAAGAGACAGGCCCTCTTTCCTAAGCGCATTTTAATCGCGCTATGCGCATGAATGGTGCGTGGAAACGTGGAAATGAATGTAGGTAAATAGTTTCGAATGGTTTCGAAGGTTTGCCAATGCTGGCACTGGCATGCACTGGCACGCATATATAGTTCATTCATTTTGGCTTGTTGGCACAACATTGCACAACATTGTTCAACTTGGTACTATTTACATCAATTTTGAACGAATATATCTTGCAGAAAATTATGGTAAATTACTGTAATTCATCGAACGAAATCCTATTACACAATAAACTATAGTTTATATAGGATATATATATTCTGTTCTACAATTTTCAAATGGAAGCATATAAACATCAAGGACTGATACAACTATATATTTAACAAATAACACTGTATACCCACAATTATTTTTTATTCCAAGAACATACAAGAATTATATGTATCAAGAAGAAAAAATTGCAGAAGTTTGGCTGTTTCATAGAAATCGTTTCCAAAAGTCCAAAAATAATTTGTTTCTTTCTCGGTTGAAATTTATAGAATAATTTGATTCTTTCGTGTTTACTGTCAAGCTGTGGAAAAAAGCAGAATGTTTTGTTCGATCAACTCTATATAATTAATTGTTGTGAATGAATATATAATACACACTATTCAGAAGCCCTCGGTTAAATTAATTTTTGCTATTGCTTGATAGTATCCGTTGCTACTGATTTCGTGTCGCTGCGATATATGAATCTGTTTCAACTCTGTTTCTCCAAAGCAAATATTTTCATGGACCTGAAATATGATCAGATATTAGAATTTCACATTTGTATATATGTATCATGATTATAAATAGACTGTGGATCTTTATGCATTTATGATTCCTGAAAATGTTGAAAAATGCTAGAATATAAAATTCCACAGAATTTAGTACAATTTTTACTTATTTCAGAACTACAAAGACTACTGCCACTGAAAATGAGATTTTGCATGATTCCAAAAGTTGAAAATTGCATAAACATCCGTGGTCTAATTATAAATAATATATATTTACTTTGAATATCTCTGTTCCATTGAATGTTCCGAAAGGTACTTTCATTTTGAACTCTTCTTTAGTTCTTTTAAAGTTTGTATTCATAAGCGTCACATGTAATTTAACACTTTCCCTGTATTTCTCTATTAAACCTAAACAATATGTCTCCCATTATATATATTAATAGCTTATTATCAGAGGTGTGCAAGAACCGGAAGATGTCGGGTCGGGACAGGTTGAGAATTTCAATCTAAATTATTAGATTATTATTTTATTATACCTAATCCAATGGTAGCCGAGATTTTCGGATTCTCGCACATCTCTACTTATTATTAAAAGATTTATGTATATTTATTTTTACCTATGCTAGCGTAATAATTTACAATTTCATCTGCTATCTCTTGCAGAACATTATTCGCATCAATTATTTTTGCGTACAGAACCTTTATCTCTTCAGGATCGTCATTCATCATTGTAATTCCTTGCAAGCATATAGGAATTTGACCATACTTTTTCATTGCAGGCCTATAGTTGCATTTTTAAAAATGATTAATATTCGAAAGATATTTAAAATTTTAACGATCGCACAAAACTTGACATACATCACAATATTTTCTTTACAATAATCTAGGGCTTTAATAGCTTGTTCTTTTTCTACATCGTCAAGTAATTTTAACATCCCAATGGTCATATGTAGTCTGCTCGGTATCTGAAAGATGGTTTCATCTACACCTCTAGATGTTTTCCCTGAGTTTGTGAGTATATCATTCTTAAATTCATTAAATTTCATCATTATATGGTCTTCATTCAATGGTATAGATAAGAAATGTGTATAAGTGTGTTTTTTCCTTGATGCTGCTATTAATAGATCTATTCTACGGCGTGCGCTTATTATTCCTTTACGATAGAATCCAATTATCACTATGAAATAATTAGAAAATACATATATGAACAAGCTCTCCGTCAGAATCGTACAATAGTTATAACAAGACTGTGGATCTTCATGCATTTATGAAGAAATTGGTTCGGTGAAATATGAAACAGTAAAAGATTTAAAAAATTCAAGAATGTTGTAATGTTGCTTTTAATGTAACAAAGTCGTTAAGGGATGAAATCAATTTTTATGTTATTCTTGCTTCCCACAAACAATGCAAAACATTTTTATTTTGCGTAAAGATCCGCAGTCTAGTTGTAACTCTTTCCTATCGAAGCAATCGGATTTCAACGTGAAAGAGTTAACACAACAAATGATTACAATTAATGACTTATCGTTTGATTAACAATATATAATTTAAAACCATGTTCCAAACAAAAACACAAAATAAACGTATTTTATTTCCCTTTAATAAATGTACAAAAGCTAACAATCATAGTTTTCAATAATAATACATAAACATTCGTTATACATGAAATAATCTGTGAATACATATTTTTAAATATTTGTTTTTGTTCGAGATAGAATATATTTATGTAATTTATGTTTTAGTTTTCATATGGAAGTCGAACAAAATTATATGAAAAACACATGTGGCATAATGCGGTTAAAAAATTACAATTATATAATTAGGAAATGTTACAAAAATATTTACCAATATCACCGTCCTGACCTACTTTCGGGATTTGTATTGTTGTTTTGGTCTCGGCTTCAATTTTTTTACGCGTCGAGTGTTTAGCACCAATTATGAATGGGAAAAATGATCTAAAATATCGTAACATACATATTAATATTAGTGTATCAATTTTTCTTATAACATAAAAAAAAATTAGATTTACTTTGCTACAGAAAAGGTATGCTTGTATCTTGACGACCCGAACGAGACAATTTCAATATCAGTGTCGTCAAATTCTTCCCCATCTTCAATGTCAAGGTCGTCATCCTCAACGTATGAAGTAGAAGCGTGATCGCTCGAGTTTCTCTTCCCAAAGTGTCTGTAACACCGACCGTCTACCCAAACTAAGTCTGGCTTTAGAACATTCATTATTTAACAAATTATTAGTATGTAAACGATTCACAGTAATTTCCACACTACTGTAGAAGTTGCACACTACAAATGTAGTTATCAGATATCTCTCTGTACTATGGCTCTGCAATAACAGGTTTCAACAGTTTTAACATTGCACACTCATATTTTTATGACGCAATCTATTTCACAGATAACAACAAATAACAATATTCTTTTCTTCCCTCGTTGGTTCACGTACTAATTAACAATTGCAGTGTTAACAACACGTGACATCGTCGACTCGAAGTTGCAAGTTACAATTAATGTAACCAAGGTCCTCTAATTTGGGGGCATCAACATCAATGGTACCGGCAGAATTTTCAATTTTCGTTTCTAAGCAATTATGTATAGACTTACAGAGCATTGCTGATCTATATCAGTTTATATATAGATCAGTGCAGAGTATATAAATAGTATATTTAGTATTTTCTGTGTTGTGCATGTGCATACCAGAGAGAATATCCTCTTTGTGCATATTATAACAATACTAATATTTCTAATCAGGGGGTGTCGACTCCTTTGTTAAAAAGTGGCAACGAATTATAGTTTTTTCTCGATCGTTAGGTGTGGTGGCAGCACAGTAGTGCCCCGGCGTCAAAAAGTAGGGATACAGGCTGTATCCCCACTCTTTGCCGGCGTCCGGTTCAAGTGGTTCAACCATTTTCATGCACGTGCTCACGTGTGGCCAGATCGAGAAAATCGAGGGGAATACAGGTACCCCTCCTCTGATGACCAGAGTAATATGTGAGATACAGTATTTTATCCATAAATGTCCCAAAAGTCTGGCCTGTAAATGTCCCATATCTATCCCCACTACTGCGGGCCCCTTGAGGGGCCGTGAAACTCGAGAGGTCTCGGTCGCCGAGAAGTATGATATCATGCGGCTCGAGTATATCGGTGAGATCACACTAATCCGAATTTATAACTTCTTTATTTTTCATTATTTTTTTATGGGACTCCGAAAAACGTATTCGTGGCATTTTTCTAATGCAAAATCATACCAAATATGATATAATTCCGATGATATTTACTTGTAAATGATATTTACTTTAATCGCCTATAAGTTATATTCGCCATAAAGAAGTTAGAAATTCAGATTAGTTATGTTTACACTTCTCGGCGACCGAGCTTCTCGAGCTCGGCTGTCCTTATCTACGTTCGGCAAAAGTCAAAGAATACTATCCCTGGCGCATAAATGTCCCTCGGCAGACCCGTGCTGGGGACTTATATCGATAAAACACTGTATTGCGTATGCGCGACGTGGATTGAGTGGGACGCTGGAGCAGTGAGGCCAGATTAAGAAAATCGAGGGGAATACAGGTACCCCCTCTTCACGTTGCGCGACCAGTCTACGGTCTTAGTGGGGGACGCTGGAGTGTGCTCATGGTGGTGGAATAGAATAGTGGAAGGGGAAAAGGAGGAGAGTCTTGCAGTCCATTTGGATTGCAATCTGGCCCAGTGCTGCCAGAATGTTGACCAAACGGTCAACATGCCCTCTCCTCCTTTTCCCCTTCCATTCCAACGTCCCCCATTAAGACCGTAGACTGGTCGCGCAATGTGTCACATATTACTCTGGTCATCAGAGGGGGGGTACTTGTATTCCCCTCGATTTCTCCTCGATTTCCCCGTCTGGCAGGGCAGCACTGATCTGGCCTCGGCGGCCGAGGCAGCGATGTGATACGGGGCGCTTTTTTCGCGCATGCGCGACGATTCTAGCCTCAGTCAAGTACGAAAATCGGGTACCTTGGCCGCCCCGCTAATTTCTAGCCTCCGCTAGACGTTCCCGCCAATCATACTCCTCCACTATTTTCCCTCCAATAGTCCCCCACAAACTTCGGACGCAGATACGTTCCTGCCGAAACTCGCGCATGCGCGAAAAAAGCGCCCCGTATCACTGGATTTTTGCACTGGACGGCTGGAGTATGCTCATAGTAGTGGAATGGGATAGTGGATGCCAGTTTTGGCATAATTTCTTCCCCAATTACAAACTGTAGATAATGTAAATAAAAAATGTAAATAAATGAATAATTTCCTTTTCTACGAATAAACGAAACACGCCTTGATTTTTAAGAAAAATTTACATTTAGAAAATTTACATTTAGAAAATTTTACAGTATAACCCAGGGGTGGCCAATCTTTTGCATACCATGCGTCAATTTTTTTGACATACGCAGTGAGCCACGAAAGTATTCGAACGCCCTTTATCCTATAATCAATTAGAAGCATTGGTTTATGAAATGATATGCAAAAAAGATTTTGCAAAAACTATAATTTACAAGGTTACATGCAAAAATAAAAAAGGCATTTTTAAAATTTTAAACAATAAGTATACTTAGCGAAAAATGATAACTAGATCGCGGATCTTTGTGCAATATGGCTTTCGAAAATTTTCAAGAAATGCTAGGATATGAAACACGACAGAATTTAAAGCTACTACCACGGAAAATTCGTCTACAAAAATTGCAAATTGCATAAACATCCGCAGTCTAATGATATAACACATTCAATTCCGACATAAATTTCGTTTTTTTATTCCGTCATTAATGTTCAATCGAATTTTTGCATTTATCGATGGAATATTAAAAATTTCAGTTATATAGCTATACGTTCATCGCATGTTTATAATTAACAAATAAACATATTCGAATAGTAAATGAAGATTCGGCGGTAAACATAGATTTCATTTTATTTAAAATCGTACATTGTTTTCGGTTTAAAAATCATGCATCACAGAATGAATTTTTGTACCATGTAGAAGAAATTTTTAAGAATATAGAAAGTAATTTTATGGGTGCATTTACTGTCTTTTTCCAGATCACTTGTTCTTCGTTTTTTCTATATGTATATGAAACAATTTAGCGATTGAAACTTACTTTTACGAGACAGTTAAAAATTCTTTTACAGTATTATACTATTTACAATATACGAAAGTTCAGTTACGATGTTTAACAATAGAGTAAAAATGAATATTCTTCGTGAAACCAATGCAAAGGATGGAGGTCAATATCTAAGTTAACTATGCGGGATGTACATATACATAATAGCAAGACATAAAATGCAATTCTTTTTTTTTCTTTAAGAAAAGATTAACAGACATATTATTCTATACTAAATGAAAATATTAAGTTTATACATTGATTGCGTACAGTTAGAAATTTAATAATTTCTTAATGGCTAAATTATCAGAATGTTTCTGAAGCATGTACAAATTCACCTATATTACAATAATAATAATTACAAATATATCTACATATGGGCATTAGTTCAATATATTTCTACTAGATATATTACAATATTCAAGGTAAAGGATTCACGTAATAAATAACAATTTCACGTTATAAGTTACATAATTAATCGTCGTCTGTACTTTTCTGGTATACTGCACCAAACTTATTCATATACTTACGTACAAAATCTTTAGCTTTATGTTTAACATTCTCATTACATTGTAATTCGTCGACGCTCTTGCAATGCTTCAACTCTTTTGCAAGTACAAAATGCGTTAGCTGAAACAATAAATCAAATTTCCAATTAATACAAATCTAATATTGGCTTTTGTATATTAATTCCAGTAACTGTATTCAGAGCGTACCTTTCTTGCAAGATGTTTGAAATCTTCGGTGTTAGTTATTCTACCTTGTTTACAATCGTTCTTTCTGTACGGATTCAAAAAGTGTACCATCACGTTCGCCATATTTATCCTGAAAGTATCTTTGATCTTCCTTTCCGACATCGTGGATAAATCCGTCGAAGGTGATTGCAATTTATTTAAGCTATGACGCGAATGCGATTTCGATTTATTGCTACGTCTATGTCTTCGTATTTTATCGACGTGCTCCTTGAACTTTGCCCTCTCCTTTTGTCGGCGTAACTTCTCTTTAATACCCTTGTGCGTTTTGTGGTCTACGCGATCTTCTTCTCTGCGTGGCTGTAAAACGTAGCAAGTAACAATAAGTGCAAATAACTTAACATAAAAAGAAAAATTTAAAACGCGTCTAAAGAAACGTTTGTACTCAACGTACACTGATAATCCTTTCTTGGACCAAGCCCTCTCGTCGTTTCTTCCCCTCGGGGACAGCCACTGTGCTTCCGGCCGCATTCTGAACACAAGCTTTTTTCGATACATTATGTTTAGAGCCATTTAACGATTTCTCGAGTAAAGTGTTATTTAACTCTAACTCTTCAGATTTCTGATCCTCGTTGTTATCATCTTCAATGTCTTCCTCGTCTTCGTTCGACGAGCTAGAGTCCTCGCTGGACTCTGAAGACGAGGAGGAGTCCGGTTGAACTCCAATGTGGTCCGGCGGCGGCGGCAGCCATTGTGACACTCGTTCTTTCACGTGATAGTAGTATGTTCTACCTCTAGCGTCGGTCGCACTCTTCCACTTCGGTGGTAGATCTATGGCAGGTATTTCCGGTTGCGGTGATTTGAACGATTTCGCGGAGAACTGCTGATCCGATTGCTTTTCAACGTGATCGTAAAGGGGCTGTGTTTGAATTGCTACGGGCGGCGTACCACTATGAACTAAATTATTAGACAGTGGCAATTGACTCTCGGGATATTGTTGGTGACAGTGAGGTAGTAATGAATAAGCTGTTGTGGTTTGATTGAAGACAGGCGTTTGGCTTAACGTATACACCACCGGTGGTACACCAGAAGGTATGCTGCTAGACATACCAGGCGATATTTCAGAAGAGATCGATGGCGGTAGGACATGCGAGTTTTGCGGTGGTATTGTCGTTTGAGAATGTCCAGATACTGATTGAGGCCCCCCTACGTAGACCGGAGTGCACTGCTGGCTCATCTCTCCGTCTGTAATAACAAACATCTAATGTATATAATATTCCATTACAGTAAAACACTTTTCTTCTTATTTAGCAAGAACGTTGGAAGCGACACTAAGTTGTGTAACGACCTGACCAATGAACATTCTACCCGTAAATTTTTCACTACAAGCTTCACGGATCCGAGAAGTGAACGATTTTACGTTGAATGATCCAGAATAAAGTAACACGTACCCTGTGTAGTGTAATGCTGCCACTGCCCAAGCGATGGGTTATAAAAGACAGGGTACCCTGTTTGAGGATCCACCATAGCAGTCGTATGAGGGTCTATACCTAACGCCAAACATCTATTCTCGTGATCCTGCCATGATTCCTGTTGCTGACGACGCTGGCGCTCTTCTTCTTCTTTAGCGACCTTCATAGCGAACAATTGTCTGCGCTCGTACTTCGTCATTCGTGGAATAGGAACTAAACTACTTCTCTCTTCTATTCGTTTGTCCTTCGTTCGAGTATACTCAGATTCTGGAGATTCCCGCCCTCGTCTTCGGTCGCTGCGTTTTTCCGGTTCGTTTCTTCCATATCTGTCAGACCTATGTCTACAAAATAATAATCATTAAGGCAAAGAAAATTCATCAGCAGACAGCGGATTTTCTATCTGATTTGCAACAAACTGGAGTGAAATGGAAATTTATTTTCTTCCTAAATATGTTCAATAGGTTGAAAAAGTAATATAAAAATACTTTTAAATTCTTCTAATCTCTTTACTGTTTCAAATTACACCTACTCATTTTTGTCATAAATGCATAAAATCCGCAATTTTCGATCTTTGTCTCTGTTCATACCTGTCATATGATGTCCCCCTTTTTTCTTCCTTCTCTAGTTCTTCTCTATACCCACGATCTAAAAATGAAATACATATTGATTTCACATTGAAAAAGTGTATGCACGTGAAATTAATATTATAATAATATTACCGGCTTCTCTTTCGTGCTCTTTCATCTGTTCGATTCTCTCCTTCTTTGGTATCCGGAAAACTTCCTTCAAATTTGACCACTCGGCCAGAAGATTTAAAGCTACGTCAGGTATAAAATTTTGATCCGCATTGTCCAATTTCACTTCGCCGATCGCTATACAATTCTCGACGTTGCCGTCGCTCTTCTCGGTATCGTTCAATTGATAGGAACTCTTCCTTTCGCTACTGTCATAACCGAGCTGCAATTCTTCGGTACCTAATTTTGGTTTTCCCTGGTCGTCTTCCGGAGAGTCTCCGTTCGGTGAGAAATACAAACGTTTCGACCATTTTTCTACTACATTGTAAATCTTACTGTCCATCAGCATCGTCTTGTTCGGAATCGGAAGTGTGTTCAGTGTTTTCAAAACTTCTAATCGGAACTGTTGCGCCTCTTCGGAATCATTTGTGGAAATGTCCATCACGTAACTCCAAATTAAACGTAAACCATGATAGTCCAAAAATAATCTTCGACATGGTTGTTCTCCGCTTTGTATGAGCCGCAAGAGACGAGTCCTGTGTTCCAATTCTCTGCTACGTACCATAAGTCTGCTTAACGTCAACGTGTGTGCTCGATTCTTCAAACCACCGGAACACAATTTGTCTATCTCTTCTTCCAACTGGTAAAGCAAATAAAATATGTGAACAAATCCAGAGCGAAATATATTAAAAGTTTACAAGGACCTACATCTTCATCTTCCATATAGTCAGTCTGTTTCTTTTCTCCCTTCTTCTTTCTCATGTCTTTATCGCGTTTCTCTTTCTTCTCTGTCTTCTCCTTTTCTTCCTCTGGCGTTTCACCGATCCAACCACGACAATTAGGAGCTTCGCAGTAACATTTCTGTGCCTCCTTACTAATTTGCCAATAAAACAATATAAATGTTTAGGAATTTATTAAATATAAAAGAATTTAATAATGTCTACTACACTTACCCATAACGTTGAAAATGATAATCGAACGTAATCTCTTCCCCGGCAGCTATAAATTTTTTATTAAAAAATCCTATTCTCAATTCACCGTTCACCGTCCACTACACAAACATTAGACATTTACATACGTGAATATATACGTTCCTTATAATCTGTTGTTTAACGCTAGAACTACCGAGCCCGTCAAAACGACGAATTTCAGATTTTTTCTTTTACAATTCGTGAAGTTAAATGAATTTTTTTAATATATGTCTTTATTCAGTCTCGTTTAGGGCTCAGCCAGTTCTAGTGTTAATTAATTGTACATACTTTTTGTGTTTCAGAGTTCGGGTCGCAACTGTGATTTATAAATCGAGAAACGTTCCCTTTCATGGTGGCGTCGATAATCTGATCGGACTTTAACGCCATGAAATAATAATGTTTGTTCTTGTCCTTCGAATACTCTTTAGCTCTACGTCGAAAATCTTTTGGATCAACTACTTCACCTACATATTCCATTATAAATTCCCCCCTAATAATTAGAAATTGGATTCATCAACAAAATAAATTATTGCATGTTTCCATCTTATTATCTGTATTGTCGAGAATACTTACGCTAACAGATCGACCATGGCGCGTAAGCCGAAACCTTTTTTCTCTGTCCTGAATACCTCGCATTTAGCGTATTCACAATTCTGAAATCGTTTGTTCGTGCACCGATCCCCGACCACGCATCTAGGTCCACTAGAATTACCATAACATGTTTCATTACATCGATTACTTCGTATTATTTTATAGATCATTTTAATATATTTAATTGATACCATTCTATCATGAGAAGTCTATTAAGACAATCTTCCCCGCAACCTAATTCTCCTCTCTCCATATCCTCTTCCGTTAAAAAGCAGTCGCACACCATACGTTTGGTTTCCTTATTTGTATACCTGGAAAACCTCATTACCGTCAACATTTTGTAAACATGTAATAGTAGTCAAAAGTATGGGATCAGTAACTATAAAATACGACAAACGCTAGTTTACATAAACTTAATAAAGCTAAAAGAAGATTTTAATTTAAAAAATAAGTTTCACAAAATATAAAGTCACTACACAAGTCTCCGAGTATTTTATAGTACTCATTTTTAACATGTATTCATGTGTTCAGCAGTGAATTAGTTGAAATATTGTTCGAATGCAGAGAGTCAATGAATCAGGTAATTTCATACTTTTGACTGACAATGTTCTTATTATTTACCTTTCGGTCAGATATAAATTTTCACGTAAATACTCAAACTGGCTTAATCTCTCCTCCATTTCTCTATCTTCTAGTTCAGGAACCATAGATAACGAGATCTTCGCGCCTACAGTTTTCGGAATTTGCACAGCAGCGACGGTGTTAGTTACAACCGAAGACTCTTTCGTCTGTTCGGTTTCAACAGCGGATTGAATATTCGTCGTTATTACAATGGATCCAGATCCAGAATCGGAAGAACCGACGTCCATCACGGATCCAGACACAGATTTAAACATCGACGATCCAGATTCGCTAACATTCGCAGGTACAGTGCCAAACGTAGATCCGACTGTTGATGTGGATCCAAATCCGGTACTCAATCCACTCATTTCAAGTTCGCTAGACCTTTGCCAACGAGACTTCACTTTAACCGGTTTGCAGGAATCTGAATCGTAGCCAGTGGTATTGGAAGTAGTCGCTAGCGGTGTCAACGAATCGAATGTGTTCACTGTTTTACTGACGTTATTCTCTTTGTCCGACTGTAATTCTGGTGGATTATCTATTTTTACTTCTTGAGTGGTTAAAGCAGCATTGTTAGATGTTTTTTCGCGCTCTTGTTGAGTACTTGATTTTGATACGTCTATGTTAGGTTTCGAGACCAAACCACGTCCTCGAGATCTAAAACGTAATAGTAGAAGTACTCACACGTGTTTAAACATCACGATCAGAGGTGTGCGAGAACCCGAAAATTTTTTTCAGAATCGGGCGGGTTCTCGCACACCGCTAATCTAATTCTGATACATACCTTTGCTTCATTAACCCGATCGATCTAATTCTACTGCTTCTCCTGACTCCAGAACTGTTAGATCCGCTTTCAGAACCTGTTGTATCGGTGCTGCCGCTTCGACTCCTAAATTCGACTTTTTTATCGATATCATTAGAACTACTATTACACTTTGTCTCGAATTCCGTTAATTTACAATTATTCAGGGACAATAGTGTGTCGTTACTATTCTCACTGCTACTCGACAACTTCGAATCTTCCCCGTCGATTTTATTATCTGTCTCACTATCGCCGTACAGCAATTCGTTAGCTTGCGATTGTGCAGGTTTCTGTTGATTTCCAATTTTTTTGTCTTGTATAACTTTTGATTTTAACAAAGACTGATTACCATAATCCATTTTGTCATTGAGGGCAGTGGGTTTGTTCTGTTCGATTGTGGTTTTATTAATGCTATCGGGTAAAGAAACGAAATTGTTAGGATGATGTAACTGCTCTATTTTATCCAATATCGATGAACTACTCTCGTCGTCGATATTCATGGGAATCTCTTTCTCTGTATTACTGGCAATTTGTATAGGAGACGTTATACTTTCTGTATTAGATAAATCATTGACTAACTTTTCTATTTCTCTAGAAGATTCGCTAATTTGCATATCCGCTAATCTGTTGTCGATTCTGCAAAATGCATCGTCTTTACACAGAGTTTCCTCCAGCTCCTTTGTGCACATATGTCTACTTGTATATAAGTCTTTTTGATCGCTAGCCGTTTCATTATCCTGAATAGATAATTTTTCTAAAGTACACGATTTATCGCTCGCGTCGCTAGAAGTCATTGGCACGTCTATACACAAGGCTGATAGGGAATTCTCTGTTTCGTCTCTGTTCAAGTTACACGTATCCTTCCGCTCCGGGCAGTACTCTGTATCGGATGTACCTTTCGAATTAGATGTATCTACAACCATGGACTCGGTTCCATCCTCGTTTTGTATCACAGTGTATTCGACGAAATTTTTTCTTTGCAACGCAGAATTGCTTACTAATAACACTTCTTTCACTATCATATCATCCTCCTGCCTCAAATTATAATTATCATCTTTAACATCTTCTTTAACTTCCATCTCCTCGCATATTATGGTTTCTTCTATCACATCTTCCGACCATATCTCGATCTCGTTGGAATTCGCTTCCACTACATTGTCTTTACTAGGATTGCCAATAACTACTTGGTGGACATCCTCAGGACTAAGTTTCTCGGATTGATCGATTATAGCGTCTATTCCATCTTGACTATCGCTTTCGCTAGTGTCCTTTTTATATTGTAACGTCGAATATTCGCTCTCCTCGTTAATTACAAGTATATTACTATTGGAGGCATGCTTATGCTTATTGGGTCTCCTTAAAGAATTTTGATTCTTTCTAGGAAGCGGCTGGTTCTGATCATCCCCAGTACTCTTGCTATCTTCCGTATCATTCGGATAAGATATTTGCGAAATATCCCCATTCACTTTCTTCTCTTCCAATTGCTTCTTAGCTATTTGTCTACTGGATTTTCGAACAGGTACATATTTCACTGTCGATTTCACCGATGTTTTCATTTCAGTTTTGCGTCTGCGTGCCATTTTGATTCCATAAATATTCTCTTAATCTGTAATATTTAAAGGGAATATTACATCGAAAGATTGAGAATACAGTATCATGGCTGCACGGGGGCAACGATACATATGACAGACAAATTGTAATTAATTCTTTAATTAAGACTTTTATTCAAGAGTGAAAAAATAATAGCTTTATCAATCTATAATTGCAATAATGAATAGCAGTCGATAATAATTTTATAAAAATGCAATCTGGCGATCGTTGAAAGTCGTACATACAATTTTTAATATGATTTTGTCAAGTCATACTAACATGTATTACCACTTTCTAAGGGGTGTACGTAATCGTTTGAAAACCAAAATTAATTTGTAACTTTTCGATAAATATAACGATGTACAGATCAAAGATATACAAATCTTTGATATCAAATGTTTCTATGGGGGATATAAGAATATCGCATTAACACATTTGTATTAACAACAAACGGATAGCATTCTTTCTTCATTATACATGCTGCAACATATTTCGGTTAGATCGCACATTGTAAAGGATAAAATGATCGAACACTTACCATATGCCTTCAAAATAATATGTTGTAAGCTAGAGATGATCATTGTTTAAGATGTTTCATGTAGTTTTCTAATGAACACTTTTTTTTTCTAGATCTCAGTCTTCCAGGGAAAGCGTGAACATAATCTCGACTAGTTCTAAACCATTGCAACAGTGATTATGTTCATTAAAAACAGCGATGTTTAAGCGTTATTACAGAGTTTTCGCTGTTCAATAATGTAGAATTATACATTACACACTGATAGAATTTTTGTCGCCAATGTAGAGATATCCGTCCCAGTCTTTGACTGTTTTTCACTTTCCGTTCATCGCTCTCGACAGAAACGGTTCGAGATTTCTATTGCAATTAATACTTCCCAAGTCAACTTACAGATTTGTTTAGGCAAACATTAATCACCTGAATGAACGCATCATGAAGAAGTGCAAAGGATGCGTGATACTTGAATGATAAAGTGTGTATCTCAACCGCGTAAGTAGTTGCCTCTGAACCTAGCTTGTTGTGCCATGTAGTGGCTGGATATGACACAGGGCTGACTCTTATGTTAACAATTCTACTAGACTTTTCTTTTATCACTATAACGTGAATTTCAATATTTCAATCACTTTCTCTTCCTATGCGAATTTATCGAATCTCCCTTTTACTATTCAAAAATATGTTGTGTTCCATTAAATCGGACATATTTTCAACGTAAACCAGTTATGTACGTTACGTGCGCCAAATCATAGCTAACAAAGTATATTCGTACTAACTCTAATATAATTCTTCGACCAATAGCGATAAAACGTGCGATGGTAGGGGATCGCTATTGGTCGAAAAATTATATTAGAGTTAGCACGAATATACTTTGTTAGCCACGATTTGGCGCGTGCACGGTACGTGTTCCGTCATGTGATCCGTCTCTCATTGGTCCATTTTGCTTCCAATTAGACTTTTCGCGATTTCTAATTGGTCATCGTCGTCGTCGTGTACTTCTTATATATACCTGTATTTATTTATATAAATGTATATGTTTCTTTCAGGTGGAACAAATATAGATTGTAATATAAGCACAGTAAGTAGTTTTTCAGCAAGCAACATTTCCAAAATTCGCAAATATTTTCCTCATGAATATAGCCTCAGAACTTATTTAAGAGTGCGCATGCGTATCTACATGTGTGCCGCCTTTTCCAACCTATTGGCATCGATTAGGTATAAGGATAGATCTATCAACCAGTATATTTTTGCGGCCTCCTTCTGTGGGGCCACGTAACCCCATTATCATTTTCATTTCACGCGATTTAAACGAGTTTATGTCAGAATCTCCGTACCACAAATAAATAAATAAGACTGTTTCTGTTCTGAATCGTTGTTTTTCGTGCTGATCGCTTCATTTGCATGCAAATAAATTTTCAATTAGCTGTAATCCTTTATCGTCCGAGACGAGGTCGTTGAGCATAGAATGTAGCGATAACAAACATAGATGGCGCAACAATGTTCGAGATCAGTGGTTCTTAACCACCTCTGTCTCTCTCTTGAATGTGTATAAAGTTTGCCAAATAATATATGTATACAATTATCGATCAACGCATAGTTCGAAGGTTTCATTTGAAACTGCCTATCCTATTTGCTCAAGAATCGATCGTGGAAATACTTTCTGATAACTGTTTTCTATGTTTTCTATGTATCGTTCGCGCGTTAGTCCGTGGACAATTTCTCGCCGTACCCGACTGAGAATCACTGGCGATTGAGTTTTATGGGAATAGGAACGATGTTCAGGGAAAACGGTGTATGCGTTACGTTACATGCATATCACACGTCAGAATAAACGAACCGACGAAATTCGTTCCGAAGCTCGATAGTAATTTCTTTCCCTCCGCTGTGAGTTTCATATATACATCGTTGTCGACAGAGGATCGACATTAAAATCGGTACCCGAAGCAAACCGAGAAGCTCTCGAACGGGAGCCCTTCAACAACTCGATTAATTGAATTACAATTATAAGTGGAACACACACGGGAAAACCGTGTGCTTCCCGTGAAGCTCGCCCCCTGTTTCCGGCATTCTTGCTACTTTTTGGAACGCACGCCTGCAAAGACAGTCGATTTACGCGTAATTCAATTACTGTTATTACTTAATTGAATAAATAAGCCGCGACTAGGTCGAGCCCGAGACGTAGCTTTTTCATTGGATGCGATATTTGTTCGGGAATCGATGCTCCGCGACTGAACTCCCACGAATTCGGTAAGAAAGCATTTCATTAATAACTATGGTGGCTCTTACATATAGGGTGTCCTACGTAACAGCCGCCACGAAATCTTAGTATTTGTAGCTTAGCTGTGTTCGATCGTAAAAAATCAGATTTCTGAGTAAACCACGCGACTGTATATATGCGTACGTATCTATACGAGTAATCTCGCAGAACCGGCACTTCTTATCTATCTGTTTTTTATTTTCCACTTCCTCTTTTTTCAAGTTGAATTTTTAATGATTTCCTCATTGTAGGATGAAAAATCTCTGTACATACGACTTACACGCATAACCTGTAGAATTCGTCATCAAATTTTTCTATGCGAGTCATCTCGCAAAACCGACACTTCTTATCTATCTGTTTTTTAGTTTCCACTTACTCTTTTCTCAAGAATTTTTAATGATCTCTTCATTGCAGAATAAAAAATCTTTGTACAACTTACACGCATTGCCTGTAGAATTCGTCGTCAAATTTTTCTATGCGAGTAATCTCTCGAAACCGGCACTTCTTACCTATCTGTTTTTTCTTGTTTTCTATTTTCCGCTTGCTCTTTTCTCAAGTTGAATTTTTAATGATTTCCTCGTTGTAGGACGAAAAATCTCTCTCGATCTCAAATTTTTCTATAAATTTGTTCTGTGTTCCAGGAATATGAGATGGCCAGACTCATAGCGAACGGAATCATTTATTTGTGCGTACTGTGTACCATTATCGGAGCTAATGAAAGCAACGACAACTACCCTCAGGATGTAGTAGTATCAGAAGTAGTGTACAAAACTCCAGAGGTATCCGGTTTCGCGTATCTAGTGGAAACCTTCGACGATCTCGAGAAATTCAAGGAGACGTGGGTGTTGTCGGAGGCCAAGAAAGACTCTGTAGACGAAGACATAGCGAAATACGATGGTACATTTTTTCTTTGTTATGTATATACCTCTTAAGCACCATTAAAAGCGGATTCTGAACGTTAATCATTTTTTTAGGAATCTGGTCTATAGAAGAACCTAAGAAACATGCACAAGAAGGTGACCTAGGATTAGTGCTAAAGAGTAAAGCTAGGCATGCCGCTGTGTCCAAGGCATTGTCTAAACCATTCCATTTCGAAGACAAACCGTTAGTGGTACAATACGAAGTAAATTTCCAAGAGGGTCAAGAATGCGGTGGAGCTTATGTGAAGCTCCTCACGTTGGACCCGGAACACGCGGATTTAAAGAATTTCCACGACAAAACTCCCTACACTATAATGTTTGGACCCGACAAGTGTGGAAATGATCACAAGGTAAAAAGCAAAAAGTCTACTTTACTTGTAGTCATTCTGTACACTAATCTCTGCTTATGCTTCTCCAGTTGCGCTTTATATTCCGGCATAAAAATCCTCTGAACAATTCAGTGGAGGAGAAACATTGTAAAAAGCCAAGGGAGAGGTTGGAAGACTTTTTCAAAGACAAACAATCTCACCTTTACACCTTGATCGTTCGTCCCGACAACAGTTTCGAGATCAAAGTCGACAATAAGGTTGTGAATTCTGGTTCGCTGTTGGACGACTTCACGCCACCTGTGAACCCACCTTTAGAGATCGAAGATCCAACCGATGTTCAGCCCGAAGATTGGGACGACAGGGAGAAGATCCCAGATTTGTCGGTTGTTAAACCAGACGATTGGGACGAAGATGCACCGGCACAAATCGTAGACGAAGACGACGTTATGCCCGATGGATGGCTCGAAGATGAACCACCGATGATATCTAATCCTGATTCTGTTAAACCCGAAGATTGGGACGTTGAAATGGATGGGGAATGGGAACCACCCGACATACCAAATCCAAAGTGTACCGACGCACCGGGGTGCGGTCCGTACAAACAGAAGATGAAGAAGAACCCGCGATACAAGGGCAAATGGTCACCGCCACTAATCAACAATCCCAATTACAAAGGGAAATGGAAGCCTAGACTGATACACAATCCTAATTACTTCAACGATGAGCAGCCATTCCGAATGACGCCTATCGTATGTTATACCTTTTTGTGTAATAACAGTGTTCAACGAATTTGAACTCTTTCTTTCTTTTTCGAGCATTACAAATCTACAAGATGTTTCGTTTATCTGATAACGGAAATACCTCGTGACGCACTGAAGTTACGAAAAAAATTAGTTTACAAAAATTGTTCGGTACGAAGGGAACAATCATATGGTGTAATTTTTTTCAGGATTCGGAATGGTGGGTGGGAGGAGAAATTTCAAAGTGAAATTAATTTTTTTAAATGGAACCATATATCTTTTTTTGTCATAACACGATAGCATTTTCCGAGACGAGTTCAACGACGTATCACGTTGTGTTATTTACTGTTACAAAACATTAGATATTATATTAGAAATTTGTAATTTCTTAAGTAGGCGATGGCAGTATCTGGTCACACAAACTTTTCGTGTACACATTTTTGTACAAATTTTTTTCGTAACTTCAGTGCGTCACGAGATACTTCAGTTATCAGATAAACGAGACAGTCTGTATATGAATTTTTTTAACTGGTTATCGAAACGCAAAAATTACGGATTGTAATTGTACGGACAGTGCAATTATTTTGACGATCGCCTGGTGCAAACACCGCATAAAATATGTTCTATGTTCACAGTTTGCTGTTGGCTTCGAGCTCTGGTCTATGTCCGCGGATACAATGTTCGACAATATGTTAATTACCGACGATGAAGAAGTGGGAAAGAAGTGGGCCGACGATACTTTTGAAGTGCGTCGTGCTAGAATCGCCGAAGAGAGTGTAAGTAATGTTCTATTTGCCGGTTACTGATCGCATGTGATCCAGGGATCTTCGCGTATGCTGTTTGAGAAGGATATAAACAAAGAATAGGAGAGCGATAAATTTAATGAATATATGTGCGCCGTGCCATGCAGGTAACACTGTGGGGTCGCATTTTAAAAGCCACGAATTATAAACCAGGCTGGTGGGCACTGTACTTCTTGTACTGCGCGGTACCAGTCGTATTATACGTCTGGTACTTAGTCAAACGATTCCGTGAGGTACAACTGCCGGTTATTTCGAATTGCTTGTTCAATAATATAGTATTTGATAAAAGTATCGTTGTTGTACCAGAGCTAAGTGATTTGATATCGACACACCTGCGTATTAGCACAGAAGTCTTAGTCTCATAGATCATGTACATATGTATCGATCAACTGCATTTATAAAGTATGTAGAACGAAAATACTCTCCGAGATGATGTACATATGTAACGATCAACTGCATTTATATAGTAGAACGAAAATACTCTCCGGAAGTTTGATCGTGTACACGATCGTGATTGTGTTTTATAATTTGACAATTATTTTACATAGTGGAGCGTATGGCGTCAGATTGGCACATTTACCGCGGAACATCCATGGATATGGGCTGTGTATATAATAGCTGCTGCTATACCCATAATGCTAGTAATATATTGTTGCTGCTTTGCTTCCCAGGTATAAAGAATCCATGAACTATGTTCCAAATTGCTAATTATACAGTTCTCGCTCCTATTAAATGTAGAGCATGCAACGGAAAAATTAATCGAATTATAGAGTAAGTACAGAACTGACTAGTTCGTTTCGTAGGATAAGTACGACTTGAAGGATGAAGATAAACCACCTCTGCTAACAAATGAGGAAGCGACTGCGCAACAGGAAGATGATGAGATCCAAACGTCTGAACCTGAGGAAAAACCTGAAGGAAAACTTGAGACGGAGGAGGATGAAACTGAGAAATCGGTGGACGAACCCGATAAAAATGAGGAGATCGAGGAGTTGATGGAAAGCGAAGACAACGTTAGTAAAAAGATCATGGCGAAGCTTGAATATTTTTATTCGTTGTAAAATATTCAATCGAACGAACATTTCGTTGCAGGACAAGCCAGCGATGGGTGGCGACGGACCACGACGAAGAAAACCAAATAAAGAATAGAGCTTATTCGAATTGAAACGAAGGGAAAGAGTTTCGTATTATTAAGATATTTATGCAAATCTTTCACATTCCACGCAACACCACTCGCCATTGTCTATGTTAGGGTTTTTTTTTTCAGCGCCCGATAGAATGCAATGCGAAAACACTAGGAACCAGTCTTTTGCCCCCCCGAAATCAAAATTTGCCCCAATCATACTCGAAGGCGAATGATTTTTCACGGTTGAGCATGTTCCACGTATGAATGATAATACAGAAAACATACAGAAAGATAAAAAAAAAAGAAATTTGTAATGAATGATGTTCGGTGTAACTATTTATGCCTTGATAATATGTAGTCAATGAACTTTTGTTATTGTATATTGAACGTGAATATAATACAATAGATTTTATTCACGACTTATGTATAAGAACAAAACAAAAAAAAGAGAGGAAAAAAAGAATAACGTACAATTAAACGAACGATCTTCGGTTATCGTCGCCGTCGCAGACGTTTATGTTATTCGATGTAACTGATTTTTCTTAAATAATATGTTTAATTACTTTTGCCATTACATTAATAAAGTGTACACTGTGAACGAGATAATTTTATGTATCATATAATGTTATATATCATTTATAACTGTTAAGTTTGGAATTGTTTAAGAATAATTAAAGAATACATTACAGAAATCTCTTTTTCTCTACGATAGATCGCGAGAAAATTCGAATCTTTCAAACCGGGGGAAGTTTGTTTTCTAGAGAAATGATTTAATTTAATATATTACAAGGACCCGCAGAAAAGTAACAACATTATAACACGATTTACAATTGACAATTTTAAAATAAAATTGTATTTTTATTCTTAATACTTTCTCGTATCTTCTTTTCTTCTTTATTCGATGTTGAACGTGCTTGAAAAGGGTGAGACAATGCGAGACACGTATATCTATGTACATACAAATTTCAAGATGAAACATTTATTTAAAAAGTAATCTTTCGATTTTCGTCCGTTCGATTTACTTCAACGACACGTTGCTTAACTCAGTAATATACATCTTAGGTGTAGATCACAAAAATAATGTGTTTAGAGAGAATGTCGATTTAGGGACTAGTTGACTGAATACTGGAATTCTGAGTACACGACTTACAAGTCGGTACCGCGCGTTGCGAAAGATGCCCAGGGAGAACTGTGTGTGCACCCATGCATTTGGTGCACTGTACCTCTCCGCATGACCAGCAATGGTGCTGAAATATTGCAGTTGAATTATTGAATCGCTCTAATCTAATCGAATGATCGAAATTAGGAACGCACAGTCGCGTACCTTTCTGTCGAACGCATCGAACGTGGTGGCGCACGAACACTCATCCATACTTCTCGCTGGTTTCCAATCTAAAGCGACCGTCTTCAATTCGTGTTCCAACCGACTAATTTGTATTTTATTCTTATTCTTCTCCTCATGGTTGTTCGCTGTATTTTCTATGATCGCTTCAGACAAAGGATCTTTCGTATATTTATTGTCGTACTTGTGTTTTCCTTGCGTACCTTTGTTCTGAACATTGTTTATGTTCAGCGTCGAGTTCAAGGCACCTACTCTCTGGACATTAAATATAAACATTAAATATAATATACAAGGAGCAAAAAGAAATGATAAAAAATCAGACGAGTTTGTACTTTTACGAGAAGCTTAACGTGATCTTCCATGCAACTGGTGTGATCGTGTATGGTGAGCAAGTAATCCTCATACGTTTCCCTAGGGTGAATACCATTCTCGAATCGGAAATACATCCCTCGCCACAAACTGCAACGTTACCGGTGTATTTAATATATTGGATTGGAAAGAAAGTTCGTAGCGTTTTCAAATTAAGAATCGAAAATAAAATTAAGGTATTTATCCATATGTTTATTCAATAAAAAAGTAATAGAATAGAATGGAAAATATGTTATTGAATAAATCTATGAATAAATATCTATATGTCAATACAATTCTTTCTCTTCGCTCGGTATGAATAATAATCCTGTATATAATTACATGATGCTCTGCGGAGCTAACTTTGGTTGAAGAACGCTGTCAGACTCGTCGTTCAGGCGACTACATTTGAACAGCGGATTTATGTACTCGTGCATATTGTTCGCCATATGTCCCCATAGGGAATACGTTCTCTCCGATACTCTGAAACAATAAGAATTCCACTCGTTCATATGTACAGGGTATCCCAACTTCTGTATAATAAACGAATCATTTTTATACCTGAGCACCTGTCTCTCCTTCTCAGAATTCCCTATGAAAGTACCATATTGACAGCTGTGCACATGATCGTGAAGGGTCAACAGGAAATACTCATTGAACTGAAACTTATGCGGATACTGTTGCAACAATTGATACGTCGCGTCAATGAACTGTGTGAAAATTGGTGCTAATTCTTTACTATCACAGCTGATGTGGCTGCAACGGTTACTGAACTTATGTCCGAACGACAGCCAGTCTTTTTCGATCAACGCCTATATGAAAAGAATATAGCATAAGTTTTATAAGTAGACCATGGATCTTTATGCATTTATGGCTTCTGAGAATTTTCAAAAAATGATAGAATATAAAATTCCACAGAATTTCATACGATTTTTATTTATATCAGATCTGTAAAGGCTACTACCACTTAAAATAATATTTTGTTTGTTTCCATTTTCTTAAAATTTTGCTTGCAAAAATTAAAAACTGCATAAACATCTGCAGTCTATTTATAAGCTGTTGTAGCTTTATGAAAATTGCAAATTACGCCTCGCAAACGTATAAGCGTCCTAGATTGATCTTTTATCTAGCGCTTTTGACTATCGAAAAATCCCATCGCATGCATCATCGAGATGAGAAGGCACCTTTGCAATCCTAGAAACGAGTCTATCCCCTTAAAGGCTAGACATTTGGGACATTTATCAAGAAAACAGTGTAGTAGTTAATTAAAAATATTATACCTGGAAACCTTGGATCGTTCTGTAAAATGGATCTAACAAGAGCGCACTCAACGAACATACTTGAGCAGTACGATCCCAACCATCACTACAGTGCACCACTACGCTAACACCGCTCGACACAGCTCGAGCAATGAACCAAGCGGCCTCCAATATAGATTTTATATGCTTGAGCCATCCACTGCTTTCCAAACCACTTAGAAACGCGCTCATCGAAGTTGTCCTTTGCACTGAACATAAATCGGGTACACTTGTAACAGCGAAGGTTTGTTTATCGTTCATCGAATTAGACGGTAGACTCACGCTCTATCAACTTGTTCAGACTGGTCCTCATTACATGTATGTTTTCAATACCGAAGAAATGAAACTTGATATTATCGTAAAAATTCTCGTTCTCGTATCCCTTTCCCGCAGCTTTGTTGGCAAACGCGTTGATCTACGCAAATCGCATCGTGAACGTTAATTTTGCCTGATCACTAGACAGCGGATCTCTTTATGTAAAATAAAACTTTTCTACTTGAATCGCAACAAACTGGAATGAAATCGAAATTCTGTCTTAATATGTTTAATAGGTTGAAAGTGATGTAACAGAATTTTTAAACTTTTTTAATAAATGCATAAAGATCCGCTGTCTATCGACGACATTCGATCACAACATTGACAACATTTGCAATTACGAAAATACCTTGGCTCATGTTAATAGACTTACGCGCGGTCGTGTATCTACAACATACATGTACTTGGAATTAGGATTCGTACACAATATATTGTACATCATCTGTTCGTCGTCGGGACATCGGGCACTGAATCCTGATAAAGGTTGACTACACCGACAAATGGCTGCCTACGGAACAATTATACTTGCTTATGTAACCCAATTGTATTTATTCGTCGCACAAACCTTGTTAGAGTGTAAATATGTTAAAACCGGCAACCGTCCTCTGCTTCTAAACTTCGCGCTACCTATCAAAGTACCGTTGCTGCTTGTACTGGGCACGTATAAATACTTGGGATAAGTATCGCAAAGCTGAAACCGTAAATAAATATAGTACGCATCGGTAAGATGTTTTCCAGTTAACCCTTAGCACTCGATACCATTATTCAAAATATTGTTTAGATTATTAAATATTGTTGGTATCTGATCAATTACTAAACATTTAAGTATTGTATAATTTCATATCCATAAAATGAAGAAAATTATAAAGAACAGAATTATTCTAGGTCGGAAGAGATGCTTAATTTTCAAGTTAAAATAACTCCAACTGCGAAAGGTTAATTTTACTCTATTTTTACCTCGTAATTTGTATTTATATAGCTCAGGGACCATTCTTCGTTGGGAAGGCCTTGTCTCTGAAACTCGCTTTGTAGATTAAAAAAATTCCATCCTGCGTGTTGTGGTAGGGTGTCTTCAGTTGGTTGGTAATAGAAACAATAGAGGTCCTCTAAATTCACTGAAAATAAAGAAAAGCAAAGTTTCAAGATGTTCTCCAAGGATCTTCTACGATCAATTTACCTAGGCAAGACAGCTTGGATAACGTCTGATATATATTATGGCAGTCTCGTTCTTTTGGAATGATAAATGTCACAGTGAAAAAGTGTTTACACTTAATACACAGCGGCGAGCCTGTTGTGGTCAATGGTTGCTTTTCTATACTGGAAATATGCGTGCATAGAACCTGAAATATAATACATCGTTGACATTCGTTACCAGTACACCTAGAATAAATCAGAAGCTTACGCGTAGCAGAGATAACGTTTATGCGTACCCAAATTTTCTTCTTTCCGTTTCGTTCGGTGAATATAAGATGAGGTACAGTCAAATAAAGAGTTCCGACGGAGTGATTGTTACTGTATTTGTCTAAAATCCTTACATTTTCCACCTGGAAAGACAATAAATAATATCAATCTATAGATTTTCTCTGTAACGAATAAAGTACCTCAGCACTTTCGAGTACACAGAGTGTATAACTAAATACAACGGAAAAATCTTCCTATCTTTTATCTTTCTTTCACGGCTAACGAAAACGAGAATGGTCGAATACAAAATATTGACAGGTGCCGCGAGTCGCGTGGAAACAATCGTTCAAGACAGCCCCGCGCATAAACGAGAAAATGTTACATCGGAATACCTTTGGGATCGTTATTTTATCCAGCTTGTTCTTTCCGTTCGCCATTGTTTACACTCGACGGACCATCTGACAAATTGAAAATTGTCGCTACCACTGACACTGACCAATCTTCCGGGACAGTGGTGCTCAACTCGCAATTTCATTCGTAATTTGATGATTATCGACCTACAAGTTTGTGCCTACAATTTACCTATCGGTAAATTTGGCTGGTAGTTTGAGAGTTTTGCCGCTACGCGAAATGGCGCTGTACACATATTTGAACTTTAGACCATAGACCATATAAATCTATAGACACGGCCCACGGCACCTTAGAATAAACATTTGTATATATTGATTATTTCATGATAAAATGTCAAATTCTTTGAAATTATCCTGTCCATTCTTTCCGTTTACAGTGTAAGTACACGGGGCGCCTGCTGACCCCCCTCACCCCTACGCCAAGCGTTGGCACTGGTTGGCATTGTCGATGAACATATATAGCTTATACACTGTGACGTCACACTGCCTTTTCCTCGGGGAAAATTATCTGGGCACCACTGATATACTAGTATATATATCAGTGCACGGCACAGACAATTTTTCTTGAAGAAAAGATGAACTGAATTTGTGACGTCACATTTTTCAAAGATGCTATGCTCATCGCTTGGCTTATGGGGGCAAAGGGGAGGATCAGCGGGCGCGCAAAGAATGGACAGGATAATTTCAAAAAATTTGGTATTTCATCATGAACTAATCAATATGTGTGTAACGCTTCATATGAAATGCGTTCCGAAAATGAACAATGCGGAAGCTTGCCTTGTTGATACTGATATTATCCGATTATTAAAACTGTATTTCCTATATTCTCGATTGAACATAATAATTCAACGACAACGACTCGTTGATGAATAACCTGATATATGTAAATATATAGATGTTATACATTAGCTGTCTATACTTGCTCGACCTGTATTTCTATTGAGGATTATAAAAAATCATTAATCAACGCTTTTTGTATTTGTCTCTATTAATCCGATTGCGATATATGTATTCTGTAAATGAAAAGTACTTATTTATATAGTTATGTCGTGTAATGGATCTTTAATAAATTGGTTGAAATGCGTTTCGGAACGCATGGACAACCGAGGATTGGCGAGGATCCCCAAGCCCAAGATCATTATTACAAACCAGGCCCCTTCGATTGGCACTGTTCAAGAAGTAAAGCAGGGCGAAGGCGAAGGAACTCTCGCACTCGCACGAAGGGCAGCGGATCGCTTCGTGCGTCCCATTTCAACGGGATCGTAATTGCGACATTAAACACGAAAACGGTTTACACGCGTTGACGCTAACTCGATAAACAAAAATGGCTAGTAACTCGAACTGGGAAAAACCTGCCAAGGAGTAAGTACGCGAATTATACGAATACGCAACAAGATGTTTCATTAAACGCTTCAATGTGTACGAATAGTACTTGAATTCTTTAATACGATCGATCTATCGTCTCGCAATGACACGACACATTTCACAAATGAAATTCTAAGATTCCTTGAAAAAGTATTATGTCGACCTGCAAGCAGCGAGCCATTCTTTTTCTATACACTTAGGAAGAGCGTAAACAACGTTTTACACTAATCGTACATTGAGTATACGATTTATCGTTGAAACTTGTCTCGATGTTATATATTGTCAAAGATTTAATTTCAGATTGTTAGAACAGAAAAACGAAGCTGCCAAGAAGTTTTATTTAGCAAAAGAGTATAAGGAAGCATTGAAAGAATACAATGATCTCATCGGTGAGCATTCTCTACGATTCTAAAACCTGTTATGGCGATAGTTAATTAATTAGTGGCTTGATTACGTTTGTAGAGTTATGCCCAAATGATTTTCGTCATTATGGAAATAGAGCTGCCTGTTATATAATGACTAACAAATATTCCGACGCTCTCATTGACTCGCGAAAGTCTCTCGAGTTGAACCCAAGGTTTCACAAAGTATGTTGTATAACGCGTTCGATTCGTACAAATTAAACAAATACATATTTCATGTAAATATTTTTGCAGAGTCATGTTAGAATGGCTAGATGCCATTTAATCTTGGGATCGCTTGAATCAGCTCAGACTATTATCACCGTATTGAAATTTTTGGATTCCAGCAACACGGCGATTCCTACGTTAACCAGCCAAGTGATGCATTTACAGAACTATATTAAGGAAGGAGATGCTGCGTATGCCAATAAGGATTTTCGTAAGGTGAGAGAAATACGTGTGCAACGTTACTATGGACATGACAAATAATTAATCTTTCGCATTTTTCAGGTTGTGTATTGTATGGACCGTTGCTGCGATGTCGCTACTTATTGTCCAAAGTTCAAATTAATGAAGGCAGAGTGTTTAGTATTTCTGGGAAGATACCAAGAAGCACAAGAAATCGCAAAGTACTTGTCGTTACATATTATTATTTTAGTATACACAGGGTGTTTCATAATTCATGGTATAAAAATTAGGTCAGGTCGATTCTATGGCTGGAAGTAGGACAAAAATCAGGAATAATGAAATTGCGTGGGTGGCTTCGTTTTCAATATAATTAAATTCAAATATCAGTCTAGCGAACCATCTGTTGCGACCGTGTTTGCACATGGTGCAATGTCAGGGCTTGTTTATTATATAAACGAAGAATGTAAACAAATAGTTTATTGTTTAAACAAGCCCTGACATTGTACCATGTACAAACACATGTTATTTACATGTTACAAACGTAACAAACATGTTATTTATTAAGGACGCGTGTAATCGACTGATATTTAAATTTAATTTTCTTGAAAACGAAGCCTCCCATGCAATTTCTATTATTTCTATTATTTCTGATTTTCGTAGCCATAGAATCGACCTGACCTAATTTCCGGCATATTATTAATATGTTATCGCGTGTTATTCGCGCATTATTTTCCGTTTCAGTAATATTTTACACATCGACAAACAGAATCTGGATGCTATATACGTCCGTGCTATGTGCTTGTATTATCAGGGGAACATCGAGAAAGCGTTCGCGCATTTTCAACAAGTGCTTAGATTGGCACCGGATCATACCAAAGCGATGGAGATATACAAGGTAGAGAGACCAGTGGGATCAGAAATATTTACAGTAGTTTACTATATTTGTTCTGCAATTTTATAGCGAGCTAAAAACCTGAAGAAAAAAAAAGAAGAAGGAAACACAGCGTACAAAAACAATCAGTATCATATGGCGTACGCGTTGTACACGGAAGCATTAACTATAGATCCCCAGAATATTGTAGTGAATGCAAAGCTTCATTTCAATAAAGCAACAGCTGCCGCGAAGGTACGTATATGCTGATTCTCTTCCATTTAATTTGATCTTTTGTTTCTTTTTTCTTTTTGCCAATGGCAAATTTTTCAGGAAAAAGTCGTTAATTCAATTGAATGCGTTCTAGTGTGGTCTTCTACAAGAAACGGTCGCAGAGTGTACGGAAGCATTGAAGTTAGATGAAAATTACTTGAAAGCTCTTTTAAGGAGAGCGTCGACGTACATGACGCTCACGGAATACGAAAAAGCTGTTCACGATCTTGAGAAAGTATGCAGAATGTGCAACATCCGAGGTATAAAAAAAAGACTATAAAGATTCTATTGCTTTATGAAGAAATCGTTCCACTGTTCACATCGTACAGGGTTATCTTTAATATCGATTTGCATTACAGAACACAAACGGTTACTCATGGAAGCGCAATTTGCGTTGAACAGGTCGAAGAGGAAAGACTATTATAAGATTTTAGGTATCAATAAAACCGCGTCGACCGATGACATTAAGAAAGCGTATAGGAAAAGAGTAATGGTGCATCACCCAGGTATGTTTACGAAAGTCAACTGTTTAAGGCGGTAGACTCGTTTCCAGAATTACAAGGGATGCACGTTCTCACTCCTCGATATTACAAAGATGGGATTTTTCAGTAGTCAAAAGCGCTAGGTAAAACATCAATCTAGGCCGCGATCGCCCTCGAAAGTCCTATTTTTACGTTTATGAAGCGTAATTTCCATTATTCGGCACCATGTAGTTAGTAAACGAAAAAATAGGACTTTTGAACTTATCCAGCGTTTTTGACTACTGAGAAACCTTATTTTTGAATTATCGAGAAATGAGAACGCGCATAAGTACATATTTTTCTGATAATATCGCATTGTAGATCGACACGTGACTGCAACGGAAGGGGAAAGGAAAGAACAAGAGAAGATGTTCAAAGAAGTTGGAGAAGCCTATGGAATTCTATCCGATCCTAAGAAGCGATCGCGCTACGACAATGAGCATGATATACATGAATATAATAGATATGACAAAGATAACGACACCATGGTATTCAGATACCAAGACGCACCGTTTTGGTGATCTTAATAAATTTTTAAGTGCGTTGCATATTTTACACAGTATTTTATTCGATACGGCTCGCGTATCTTTTTATAAACGTTGGTTTTGAACAGAGTATTTTGGTTATACCGGGGTTAGTATAACCAGACTCTTTCATTATTTCAATAATTGTGCTCATCCTTTACATAGGACATCACTGTCCCTATTTTTCCAATTTTTCCACATTGGAAAAGTAGACAGATCGTTACGTTAAGATACAATGAATTCTTTTTAAAAAAAAGTACTGAATCATATTTGCGGTACTTGATTGAATCAAAGAATGTGATAGACGATTAGGAATAATATAAAAATACGATGTTTGGAAAGCATAATGATAGAATATATTATTTAATTAAGTATACCTTTGTTGTGTGTATAGTTATCTGTAGTAGGATATCTAGAAGAATAAGGAAATCCATTTGTTAAATATCTTATTCGTTTCTCCAACTTGAAGAGCAACATTTTCGCGATGCTTATTCATCAAAATAAAGTCGAGATCTTTTCATATTTCTATTGTCTATGTAAATACAAATCTTGTGTTTAGAATAAGTTATTAAACATTGGTAATTTTATAAAAAAAAAGGGGAAACCAATCAAGGGCACAAATGACAAGACTCGAAAACGTATTATAATAATAGCATCATATGTTCGTTTAGGCGCGCGTCAATACTAAACATTTTATGACTCTTTGTTTATGTTGTTTATAGCAATATGTACATAAGGCATGCGGTAATCTTTGCAACTTGAACAATGTAAGAATATGCAAATACTTAGATATTATGCGCCTTCTTCGAAATTGTGTTGAAAACAACACGGGACGCAGCAGCCGAAATGTACATATTTGCGAAGACACATGGAAATATGTAACAGCACCCACATATTCGCTGAGAGCTAACTCCAGCGAGTGTATATTTAAAATTTCAGTCTAATGGCGGTTCGTTCACTCGGGAACGTTCGATTGCCTCTTACTTTTTCGTTTGTGTGCATGTGTCGTGAATATTAAATCGTCATCGCACAAAATGGCATGCTTTCGTTTGTAAGTATTTCACTCGTGTATCATTTACAACTACCTAATGTTATTGAGCATAAAAATATGATTTTCAAATACATTTTAAAGATACTGCATTTAGGTCTTTTCAGTAAGTACTTGGACTTGAACTTCAAGTCCATCCTTCGATAAAATAATAAGTTAATAAAATACCTCTTCCAGTTATCGTGCAACTTCACATAAATTCTTCGCTAGTGATTATTCTCTTGCGACGCGACGCATCGAATGTTTCTATCACGAGTTAGAAAAAAATCAAAAGATGCGTAAAATCGTGTAACATAATTCAAGCAAAATTGCAAAATACAAACTTGCACTCGTTGCGCATTCGTATATAAGTACATACGCTTAAAATATAAGATATTCCTCAAGATCAAACATAAATGTCCGAAAATCTTACGCAAACGACATAAGTACCACGTATTGATACAATAGTATGTTTAGTAATATATACATATATACAAACAATTTACTATTATCTCCGCAATTAATTCTTACGCTATCGTACATCCGTTCGATTACGATTATTTATTCGTTTCGTTATTGTAAGATGCTCTACCGGCCAATTCCAGCAGGTAGCGATCAGGATGATCTATCCAATCGCTGGCGCTCAACTTGACAATCCTTTGTTTCTCGGCTTCCTTCACTTGCCACTTTTTGATTTCTAATTGACGCTCCCTATAACGCATATGTATTAGCTTACCATCAAAGTAGACTTACGGGCGTAGACTCTCGTTTCCAGGATTGCGAAGATGGGGTTTTTCAAAAGTCCTATTTTTACGTTTACGTAATTTACATTATTCGGAAGCATAAAGCTGCGCATGCAGCTATTTCCATACAGCTGCAACAGCTACACGCTGCCGAATAATGAAAATTACGCCTCGTAAACGTAAAAGTAAGATTTTTGAGGGCGATTGCGGCCTAGATTGATCTTTTATCTAGCGCTTTTGACTACTGACTACATCTTTGCATTATCGAGAAATGAGAAGGCGCTACCCATGCAATCCTGGAAACGAGTCTATCTCCTTAAATGACTTTAACATTTTACTTACCTCAATTGCGTATGTCCACAGCCCCAAACTTCCAAGCTGGCAAGCGGATAAGGCGCACCTGCGATACTAACCGATGAAAACGATTCGTCTATGCTGATGTACGGTGAACGTGGATTACTGCCAAATCGTAATCCGTGAGGATAGCCCCTGATGTTGGTGTTTAAGTACAATACTTTAGCTCCCTTCTCTATAACTCTGTAAGATGGGAACAACTCGATGCCCACGGAATTCTCGTCACCCCAGTAGAGGTGGCTCTCGCGCCATTCCACAGAAGTGCATACGCAGTATGTAGGACGTACCGTGTCCTTGTCTGGACTATGGGCTCTTATGAACAACAAGGTAGGACCTCTGTATCCTAACACATGATGCAGAAAACGATTCGCTCCTGTGCCATGCTCTGAGCTGTTATATAGCAACGTCCAATGTTTCGGGCACACGCTGCCTAACCTTTTTGCTATCAAAGCATGAGGAACATCCTTCGGTGATTCCTCTGCCTAGAAACACATTCGTTATTTTAATGTTTAACGACACATTAAAAATACAGTAATCACTAGACTGCGGATCTTTACGCAAAATGAAAACTTTCAAAGATAAAATTTCAAAAATAAAATCGGCAGTCTAGTAGTCACGATCAGAGATTTACCTGGAGATAACATTCCGGTAGCGTACTCGACAGCAGCCACACATAGCTCACAGGTAGTAAAACTTGTGGGAAATCTATAGAATCTGGCTGTTCCAATATTGGTGTCGGTATCTCCAAATGCGGTTGCGGTTGCTCTTTGGACAACAGAGCTGCGCCGCTTCGATACGCAGTTGTCAATACGTGCACTACATAATGGTGGGGACCGTGTATCATACGTGGACAGTGCTGTCCGATCCAGTTACTCACGTAACTCACAGACAAAATATATTTGCCATGAAACTGTAATGTGCATTATGTAATATGAAACCGTACAAGCTCAAAAATGATCTCCTAATAATTAGGTGAATATACTAACGCAGGAGACAACAACCGTATTCATTATTTGCTCCGCGAAAATGCAAGCGGGAGTCGCGCTGCTGTCCATGGCAATCTTATAGGAGATATGTAATAAACCTTTTAAACCTTCGGGAGTAACGTTCCCATCTCCTTTCAGATTAGAGTACATTTTTACATAATTTTCTAGTATGGTTTGGTCGCTCATCACAGAAAGAAACTTCTCCGCTTGTTGTTTAAAAGAATTGGCACTCATGTGAGCGGTGCTGACGTTGGCAGCATGGTGCAGGTAATTGAACAAATTTTCACCTAACTCTGGATAATTAGGGAAAAGGTATCGTTGGAATACAGATTTGGTGATGCCGCTTATACGTTGCTCGTCGTGCGTCAAATGAGATAGAGTCTGGAAAACATATATATACAGTATTAGATACGTGTTAAGATTCGTTGTTAGCATTACAAAACCGCTAATAGCTATGTATTACATGGGAATCGTATATATGATAATGCATATAGCATTCTGTGTAATGCTTGCATTGCTTCCTGATTACATCAGGAACGCTTGTACATAACATTATAGGTTATGTACATTACAGTCAATATACGATGACATTTCAGGAGTGAATGTCGACAAACGACCTGCAAATCATTCATTCGGAAACCGAACGAGAGAGTTGAAACTGTTCGAAACGCGAACGTTCTTTTCGTAATAATTCGCAGATCCCTCCATTAGTCATAAATAGAGAATCGATCCTCTCTCGCAAAACTAATCTACATGATAAGCATGATAGGACTGTGCAATTATACGGCAACATCCTCATACCTTCGCCAGATTCTCGATCGGAAAGAATTGCATGTGCGAATGATTTTCTAATTCGGTTCCCGAGGAACTTTTCGATAGATTAGCTGGATTGGTGGTGGTGTCGCCGGTATGTACAACGGATTCAGTTTTCTTGGAGGATGCGTGTCCAGCACGTGCCACTTGATTACCCATTTCTTTCCAGCTAGCGTGTATTAAAGTAATAGTAAATTCACTGTCTTATCATCGAGACATAACATTGCCCACGACAACAAAGCATGCATATAGCCGTATGCAACTTTCAGGAAGATCGTCACGAATGATAGAAAGGTAGGTAAGTGGTGCGTGCGTGCATTCGTACGACACGTTGCATACATGTTTATCGAATATACAACTCCTATACTATATATATTGTATAGTATATACAATCGGTGTACCAAAGTATTCGTACACCTTTTAAAAACGAATAACTTTTTTCAAAATTGGACCCAGCAGCTTGAGCTTTTTTCAGACGTTAGAAGGGTTAGCTTACTTAGCTAATATGTAGTTTACTTAGTAGTGTTAATTAGAATCAATTAGAATTCGTGTCAAATTGACACGAGGGACGGATGAGGTTAACACTAACCGTACCGGTTACAAAATGCGTTGTTTATATATTGTTTTATAAAAATTACAAGACTGGGTTATTTATTTCGATTGTTCACGATTTTTATAATAATGGGTGCTCGAATAAAGAAATTTATTGAATAATTCCTAATGGAAGCATCTTTATAATTTAAATAATTAGAAAACAAAGAACGCTAAAGCGGTGGTTTGACCGGTCGTGGTACGGTTAGTGTAAATTAGAATCAATTAGAATTACGGAAACTCGAGCGCGTTCAAATGTTCCTCGAGTGGGACGCCATGTTGCGTGGAAGAAGCGCGCGCAGCTATCATTCTCGTAAACGCGTGAGACTTCGGGGGGTGGGGAGACTTCTTTTTCCAAAAGCGTGCATCGTCTGTCATCGGGAAAAAATTCGATCGGTAAGATACATTCGGCCGAGTGTGGTCTACACGAAAAAGAAAAATCATCCGACGAACACGCGCGTGTTCCTTGTAATATTCGCCGAATGATTCCGTTCGACTCCGATCGTGGCGTATGCAACAATTTTTCCGTCTCGTGCGTGCAAAAGTGTTATCAGGGAATACAGGAATAAGACGTGAGAGAGAGAGAGAGGTGACGTACGATCGATAGTTAGGATCGTTCTACAGGTAGAGAACATGTTGGAAGTGATAATAACGTGAGAAAATCGGTAGCTTCGGGGGGTAGATATTCGCGGGAGCAGGTGCTTCCAAATAAGGTGCTCTCAAATGATCCAGCCAGTTCATGTCGATAGCGCCGCTACGTGATCGTCGGTTGAATTACGACGCGAAACGTTACGGTTTTACCTCTCGAACATCTTGCGACCGTGGGAGGCGCAGCGCGACGTCGGGGAGGTCCGAGAAACATTTTCTTTGCGAATTTATTGGCCGTCGCGCTTCCACTCGTTTCAAAACGAGCGGAAACGAACATTGCCGATAGAAATTCGGATATTTATCCGAATAAGAAATGTCTTGATTTATATAATAAACTCGGCCGAAGTTCGTATGTTCTTTGAAATTATTTCCGAGTATGTAGTTCGAACGAACCTATCTGCCCTAGAATACTAAAACTATTTAACCAGATTCGAGTCTACTCTTAATATACTTTACTTGTAAAATTACTTCGCTTATAAAAATAGTAGATAAAAGTAAATACTTTAAAAGTCACGAATTTTAAATTTTTTATCTGTGCCTGTAATGAAAATTTAGAAGGTGCCGTTGGTAGGTCGAAGTAAGTTATATACATATACAAAGTTTATATCAACTATAATTGATTGAAAATGGCAAAAATTGAAAGAATCTGCGATTTAAATGAATCGCAAACCTTAATTCAAAGATTTTTACATCTTACAATGCCCACAGCTTTTTTATGCGTCAACCGATTTCGATGGAACTTTGTATGTACACGCATATAACTTACTTAGATTTACAAAATACATGTTTCCAATTTTCATTACAGGCACAGACAGAAATTTTAAAAATCGTCACCTTTACCCTTTCCTCCGCAATTGCGACCAATAACGATTAAAAAAAAAATTATTTACACATTAGCTAGTAAACTAGTTGGGTCCAATTTTGAAAAAGTCATTCGTTTTTAAAAGGTGTACGAATAACAATGTTAACGAAAATGAAACATTTCCTCCAACTCAGAATAATTCCATTCTATTTGAATTTTTTTCTTTCGATGGATATGAAATTGATGTAACACCTCATGCAATACTTAAATGTTCAGTAATTGTTTAGACACCAACATATTTAATAATAATGTAAACAATACTTTGAATAATGATACAGCAATTTTTCTCGAACCTATTTCATGGATAAATCCGAGTTTCTATCGCCGTTGTTTTTCGCTCGTCGCTCTTTCCTTCTTCGAAAGAGTTGCGCACGAATGGCTGCGCTGTGGGACAAGCAGCGATATAGTGGGGATGGAAAATGCGACGGCGGAGAGGTCGCAAAGCGCGACACTCAGGAAGAAATTCTGTATTACTCGCCGGCGCGGCGGGAACGTTGAAATTCCGAAGTGCTGGCTTTCAAAAGTATTCACGTAGTCGCGGATGCAGCCTTGCATTCTTATCAACAGTACGCTGGTGTAATGTTCGATCGTGAGCCATACATCCGTGCATACGTTTAAACATTTTTCTGTGCGCGTATGCATCCTGCGTTCGAAGTGTGGTATATCTCGTGGCGTAGCTGAATCGAAAGGTGATTTTCCCGATTGAAATTTCGAAATTTCATGGTTCTCCCCATACTCGTTCAACTTTCTTCTATCTCGATAGTGAAAATCGATTTCGAACAATTAGTTTACCATCGTTATTTATTGCGAGCTTGCCAGTGAATATATTTTCGACTTTGTTCAAATTATTTCCACGCTGGTAGATCGAACGTGTGCATACTCTGCCGAGTGCTATCTATTCAACTAGATTACACGTACGTTTTTCTTATCGAAAAAGGAAAAACTCGCGTTCGAAAGATTTTCTGTAATATGAGTCACGGAGTCGGGAGACGTGGAGACTTCACGAAAAGAATAGTGGACAGCATTGACATAAATGCGGTTTCGTAGATTAGATACAGTTAGCGAGCAAAAGGATAACAGTCAGCGTCAATCTGTCGACGATAGCAGAACGAGCCGCAGAACTTATTCCGTTACTCAGCTTTCTAAAGAAGCGTGTGATTCATACGCCGAATAACTGCGTTTCTGTATTTCAAAATCATCCGTCGGTGAGATTCAATTATTCTTGTCGGTGCGTCGGTCCGAAATAAGGAAATCTGTGTCGAAGGGGGATGGTGGTATTTGCTGGTGTAGGTATAGACGGTCCGGTAATTTTTCTTCGGCGAACACGCGCGTACGCTTTCATCCGTTCGCGTACGAGGAGTCAACTCGAATGAATTTCACCGTGAAAGATATTAAATTGAATGCGGTTGACCTATAAACGCGTTCTTCGGTAAAGCGATTAAAATTTCGATACGCCCCCTAACCGAAACCGCCTTTCGATCGAAACGGAACCTCGATGTTCGATTATCCTGGCCGAATAGTCCAGGCGAAACGTGCCTAATATCACGATAATATCGAAATATATATTTATATCAATTTAAACGCTATTTTGAAAGCCAGCAATGCAAATTCAAGAAACGCTATAACTAGACTTCGGATCTTTACGCGAAATAAAAATGTTTTGCATTGATTGTGGGAAGCAGGAATAACATTTTGTTACATTAAAAGCAATATTACAATATTCTCGAATTTCTTCAATCTTTTACTGTTTCATCCAACCAATTTCTTCATAAATGCATAAAGACCCGCAAGTCTAGCTATAACGATCGAGGTGGTGTGAATCATCGTCACATAAAAGTCGCGAAATATACCTAATATAATAATATCGGAATAAACATATATATATACATTTATATTCTATACGCCAGCAAGTATATCGTCGAGTTCGCTCGTGAATCGGATTCGATACGAAAAATGAAGGAGCGACATTAACGCTATTTTGAAAGCGAGTAATGCAAATTCAGGAACGCTATAACGATCGAGGTGGTGTGAATCATCGTCATATAAAAGCTGCGGCTGGTTTATTTTCGGGTGGATCCGATCTATTTCTCGATTCGCCAAGTATGGCTTATACGAGATTTTCCGGTGATATTCGAGATAATTGGCAACACTGTAGTGTAGAATTAGTGCGCTTCGAAACCGGACAAGAGTTATACTCTGTAAATCCGTAAAAGTCTCGGGATTCGAAAATATTCTTATTCCGAGTCGCGCTCGTTTCAACGCCGAGGGTGGGGAATCTATTTATAAAACGGGGATGGTCCACGCGACACCCACGCCGACAGTGGGCACGTAATAATAATAGTAATAATAATAATAACAACAACAACATTAAGAATAATAATTTATCAAACAAAACATTTCTCGCTTTAATAACCGGCGAACGAAGGTACACCAAGGAACCTCCTTTCCGTTCTCTTTAGGTTAATCTCTGTCACTTTTCGTTCCTCATTCCTCTTTTCTGTTTGTTTGTTCGCTCGAATACGTTTCGTCGAACGAAAATAGGTGCAGATATGTCTTTCCGTGTTGTGCGCAGCAGCAAGTTCCGCCACGTGTACGGAACACCTTTGAAACGTGAACAATGCTACGACAACATAAGAGTATCCAAGTCCTCCTGGGACTCCACCTTCTGCGCTGTGAACCCAAAGTTTCTGGCCATTATCGTGGAGTCAGCTGGTGGTGGCGCTTTCATAGTTCTGCCCCATAACAAGGTAAGCTACAGTCTGTCCCGCAAGAGCGTGTCGACGATATTTCTGTAGATAATCATGTATTTGTAAAATACTTTATACGAGTCGAATCTATACGTCAAACATTCACACGCTTTTACTTAGTAAGGAGTCCAATCTCCTCCATTATAGCTTGGCACCGTTTCTGTACACTTTCAAATAATTTCTCGGCATACGCTACAGGTAGCGACCTCCATATCTTCCGAATATGGTGTACAAGAGTTCTTATTTCGGTAATATGTTTCCCTCTCAGCTTGCCCTTCATTATGGACCATACACTTTCTCTTGGGTTTGTATCAGAGAATTGCGAAGTTAGTATGGTGATGGTGTTTTCTGCTTTCCATTTGGTACTAAATTGATGGTTTCGCGTACGCTGCAGTCATCTCGAAAAGCTCTGTTCTTTTCACTGTCAGAAACAAAACTGACAAATATTCAGCCAAGGCGTATTAAGGACATCTGTGTTTGTTTACATTATCCTTATCTCCCCATCATTGGGTGACAGGTTTCCAAGATATCGCCGACACGCTCTTGTGGAACAGACTGTACATCCTTATTTTCATGAAATGTTATTTGTGTTGATACAGGAGAAATGTTTAACGTTGCATTTATTATAGATCGGTCGAATACCAGCAGATTATCCTCTAGTTGGTGGACACAAAGGTCCGGTGCTGGATATCGCATGGTGTCCTCACAACGACAATGTCATAGCGTCGGGCTCGGAAGATTGCGTTGTCAAAGTATGGCAAATACCTGAAGGAGGGATCTCCAGGACGTTAACAGAGTCGGTGGTAGACCTTCAATTGCACCAACGTAGAGTAGGTCTTGTCGTATGGCATCCGACCGCCTCTAACGTGCTGCTCACAGCCGGCTCTGACAATCTTGTTTTAATTTGGAACGTCGGCACCGGAGAACCAATAGTACAAATAGATTGTCACCCGGACATGATCTATTCGGCGTGTTGGAACTGGGACGGATCCAGATTGGTAACTACGTGCAAAGATAAAAAGATTCGGATCTTGGATCCACGCTCGGGAGAAATATTGGAAGAGGCTATCGCGCACGAAGGCAGCAAAGCTACCCGTGCTATCTTTCTCAGGTGCGTACCAATGATATTTCCAAGCATGATTAACTAATCTTCGCTTGCTTATACCAATTGGCAAATGTTTTTTTCTTTTTGTTTTCTTTGTTACATTAACTCTCGTCGGTCCCTCGTTTTGTCATTTAAATAGATGTTTAAAGTTTCAAGCAAGTTTATCTAGGAATAACAGAACGGTATAACTGATTTCGGGAAAACGAGGGACGGATGAGGGTTGAGAAGGAATTACGATTGCCACTAGATGCTACTAATCGGTGCGAGCAACTATAAAAATTGTATAGAAAACTATTTGATGCGTCTATTTCACAGGTGCGCGATTTGTACCTTTACAGAGTTGCACATACATACATGTTTAATATTTCTCTACGATTCGAATCGATCATGGAGAAATATTTTTGTCGGCATCTTTCTAGCGATAACAACTATTTCTACTATGCGATACACTATCAACATACCTTTCACATTGAATAATCATCAAACAGTATACATCCGCCTTTTTACACGATAAGCGTACGAGAATTAGAAATTCAAAGAATTCAACTAGAAGAATGATATTTCTATGGATATATGTTTAATTAGAATTAGAGGCGTACAAGTAAATCTAGATCTCTTAGAAGAAGCATTCATAAAGATCCTATTAAACGATATACTCTCACTCGCGCGTTAAGCGATACCTTTATTTTTTTATTATCACATGGTCTTTCCAATTTGTGTAGCGCGAGGTGTGGTATTTTTTAATGGAATACCGCAAGATTGAAAATACAACATCGGGAGGATGTCAGCTTAATAAATACAAATATCAAGATGTCCGCTGTGTAACATCTTCATAAAACGTTACAGTAAGTATCGTATCTCAAGTTATTACCTTAAAGCATAACATCTTGTACACGTCGATCGATGAACATGTGTAATAAATACGATGGACAGTGATGTAACTGCACTAATACGAAACAACGTATCGTAACAACCAGATGTGATTTTTGTATTTGGAGTAATACGATTTACGGGCACAGTGTTCAGTCGGTACACTGACGTTTTTTCATTGAAATATGATTTACGATGACCTTCAGACGAACAGCAAACGAACAGGTTTTGTTCTTTTTCTTTTTTTAATCATCACTGTACTTTCTTCGTGTTACTTTATACTGTTTATATGTGTGTACTTAATACCAGCCTAGAAGTTGTAACAAGGTGGATGTTATTCGGTTTTGATGATTAACTTGAGAGAACTCGGAGAAACGATATTATAAACGAAGGATTACAATAGTGTAAGCATATCATACTTAGAAATAAGTTGTAGGACATTTTTGTATAGTATGTACGAGTGTATGTTTTAAGAGTATCGGTAGTACTCACACTCAGGATGAGTCTCGTAACGATCTCAAATAACGCGTAAGTTATTTGTTATAGGAAAAAATGTTTCAAAAATGTTGGAAATGTTGGAAATATCTTTTTGTACAACAAATAACCTACGAGTTATTTGAGATCGTTACGACACTCACACTGTATATCCGATTCGAGCGAAGCTTCGTATCCACATAAGGTTTACTATGTTTTCAGGGGAGGCTTGATTTTTACTACAGGTTTCAGCAAAATGTCCGAGAGGCAGTATTCGTTGCGTGCCCCCGATATGTTAGGCGAGCCCATAGTTATGGTAGAATTGGATACGAGCAACGGAGTAATGTTCCCTTTGTACGATCCCGACACGAATCTGGTGTATTTGTGCGGGAAAGGGGATTCTGTGATTCGCTATTTTGAAATTACTCCCGAACCTCCTTTCGTTCATTATATCAATACGTTCCAAACCCCTGATCCACAAAGGGGCATAGGAATGATGCCAAAACGAGGCTCCGATGTTAAGAGCTGTGAAATATCTAGATTCTACCGGCTGAATAACTCAGGCTTCTGCCAGGTCATCTCTATGACAGTACCGAGAAGGGTAGAGTTCATACAAATACGATTATTAACGCGTTGACTATTGGCTGTCTCGTATGCGAATCATATTAACCCTTTGCATTTCTTCCACCTAGAATATTTCCATTCTTTATGATTTTTGAGATATCATGAGTACGAAATTGATATAATAACTCGCACAATATTTAACCCTTTGTGCTCGGAGCTGTTTTAACTCGAAGATTAAACATCTCTTCTATTTAATTCTATTTAAAACGTTTGATTAGATACCAATTTTTAGTGGCGCCTCAGAGTCACCATTCGAGTGCTGTGGGTTAAATGTTTAGCATTTGATTAGATACCTCAACATGTTTAATAGTGTAAACAATATTTTGAATAATGGTACAGCAATGTTTAGTGGCGCTAAGGGTTAATTATATTGTAATTATTCGTCTACTATGGAAAAGTCATTTTTCCGTCTCCCTAATATAATGTGTACATAGTAAAAGATATCATCTGACTCTTTAGCGTTTGTTTCGTTAAATCTGAATTCTATTACGTAGCTGCCAGTACGTTAGTCAACGTGAACGTATGAAGATGATAATTATCGATCGATGTTAATTTTCATCAATTTTTAGTCTGACCTATTCCAAGAAGATTTGTATCCGGATACTCCCGGTGACACGGCTGCGATTTCTGCAGAGGAATGGGCAAGCGGAACAGACGCAGAACCTATATTAATTTCAATGCGAGACGGCTATCAACCAACGGTAGCCAAGAACGACCTCAAAGTGAATAAGAAATCGAACATACTCGGCAAAGGAGCGAAGGTTGCATCCAATGCACAAAATGCTACGCAGTCCGCAGGGATTACGGTACGTATTTGAAACTCGGTTTTGTTTGAAATCGCTGCTCTCTTAAACTCTCTTAAGAAGGTAGACTCGTTTCCAGGATTGCAATGGGATTTCTTAGCAGTCAAAAGCTCTAGACAAAAGTCCTATTTTTACGTTTACGAGGCCCAATTTGCATTATTCGGAAGCATAAAGCTGCGACAGCTACACGCTGCCGAATAATGCAAATTACACCTCGTAATTTTCACTACTCAAAAACCTCATCTTTGTTTCATCGAGAAATGAGAAGGCGCGTCCCGCACCCTTGCAATCTTGGAAACGAGACTACTCCCTTAAACGATACTACGACAACGTTTTCTTCGATAGGAGGAGTTGCTGAAAGAATTCACCGAGGAAATCAGGAAATTGAAAGCAGTGATCGTGAAGCACGAGGGAAGGATACGGGTACTCGAGTCAGCCGTTGCCCTTCAAATGAAAGAAGAGGAAAGAAAAGAGAAGGCTGCCTCGCCTGCCACGACCGAGGTGCTTGCATCCGACGAGGTTTAACTTTTTAAATCTATTTTTTGAGATGAGAAAAACGACAAATATTACGAAAAGATAACCAATTAATGTAATAAAAACAAAAAAATTATCATATATTTTGATATAACAATTTGTGTAAATAGTAGGTTTTAGCTACATCGTGTGTCTTGATCCTTTGGAACGATCTTTGCTATTTATTGTACATCCATTCATCATACATCGCTTGCATTTGTACCATGTTTTACATCTTCTATTTCTATTAGACTGTATCTAACACGTGACAGTGCTTTGTTTATTAGCATTAAGATATCGGCTGTTTCGTTAACATCCAGTACTCGAGACTTCTATGTATATTTCTCTATGAGGATAAACGAGTGCCTAATTTGTACAGACATACCACTGTAATATAACGAAAAAAAAAAAAATTACTTTTATCGTAGTGTAGCGTCAAGTGTGCACACGCGTAATATCTTCTGGAGGGGCGCATAATTTTGTTTTGTATATAAATTATGCGATTCGCAAAAGTAATAAACAAAGATTGCTATTTTACTATTACAATGAGTATAACGAAAAATGTGTAATGGTATTAATTATATTTAACTAACTTGTTTTTCAACATTGTGAAAAGAATACATTTTGTACAAAAAATGTGAATACATAATATATAACTGATTGAAAATAAATCTCTATTTTCTTGTATAAATAGTTATAATATTAATGTAATATATATGCATCTATGACGTTTACATTTATATCGATAAACAATGCTTGTGTCAGTTTCGTAAATAGTCGATAGTGGCACCACTCGTGGTAAAACGTTCAAGCTTGAAAATGTTATGTGGATAAGTTAGGAATTGACACTAAAATGATAAGAAATTTTTTTCCGAGCCTGCAAAAATCCCTTTGGGAGACCTGTTTCTAATGCAAAATGAACCCTTGCAAAATTTTAGCTCGATCCGACTTGGCCTACTTTCGGCAATTTCCCATGGTAAACACCGTGGCGGTGTCGATAACGTAGATTTCTATATTATAAATGTATATTGGTTCTCCATTTTACCAACAACATTAATATTGGCTAATTGTAAATTTTGTTAAATACTTTTGGACACGTTGTACATATTTACTCGTTTGTTCATCGTGCCTAATCAACCTCAAGGAACATGATAAATTTATTGAGAGCTCATAATAGTAATGACTCGTAAGAATTAACCTATATATATATATAATAGTGTTCGTTAACAGGTGTTGAAATTCATGCGCATAAAGCCGTTGCAGTATCATGCAACAAAATAAAACTAATTAAATCGATTTTCAACCACAATTCTTTATTATTAAGACCAATAAGTTGACTAAGCTTTAGGAGACTTTTATTAAATTAATCACGAGAAGTAATAATTTATCGGGGCTAATGTCCTCTCGATGTATTTTCCGATCGGGAAAGGAAAACAACGTGGACATCAATTTTCGTTAGATCTATGGAAAAAAATGAGAAGGACATATTATATATATTTGCTTCGTTCGTTTGTTCTTTTCCTCTTAATCTCTGTTACTTTTATTGGTATGTAGTACGTATAATAATTTATTTATTTATATATATATATATATATATTTGTCGATATCGAATATATTAATATTTTATCAGATTTCTCTTTTCCATAAATTAAATAAATAACTCTTGACTGTGATATATTATTAAACAAAATATTTTACAAAAGTAAATTAGCTGTAGATTGCCAGGTGAAGTGCGAGGATACATGTTATTACTATATCGTCTATTCAAAAGTAACTAGACATCCGAAGCGTATTCCACTCCGTATATACGCGTGATCTTTGGCGAACTCATGATTATTCTTTAGTTTGTTCATCGAATACCAAAGTACATGCATACATGATATATACATACATATACACAAGATATCTATGTGTGTATGTATACATTGGTTTATCGCGTTTTGTCGATTCTCTCTAGAACGGGCGATTCGCGATTGCCTGATTTCCAGTGTATATTCCATAGCAAAAACAAAAGATAAATAAAATTTCAATGAAATTACGCGCGACAATTAGGAGAGTACCACCTTGAGTCAACACACACAGTTTTACCAGCTCTCGATACATTCCTCTATACCACATCCAAGGTTTCCACATTTCTCTCTCTTTCTCTCTCTCTCACCCGCGCAAACACACACACATACATTTTCCTTCTCCTATACATACACACGAAAGCGTCTCTTGTGTTATTTTGCTTCTAAAAGAAAAAGATATATCGAATGATAGATGAAGAAGACGGGTATAGAACCTGAAGGGGATATGGGATCCGCAGAGAAAGGCAAATCGGCTTGAGGTAGGGTAATGAGGGTTGGAGAGGAGGGCTGAAGGAGGTCATGATTATCGCCAATGTCTCACCATACGCGCACGCAATCCCCGACTTGTTGTGCTCGACACAATGCGGAAAACGACCTGGTACGCCGTCGTGTTTCAGTGTTTAGTCGCTTTTCAATACCGCACGATAAAGTAGTATTTCGTTTTAGACCAGGGATAACGAACTAACTGGCCCGTAAGTCGCACGAGGCTCTCCTGCCGGCTCTACTTCCTTTTTCCTGTTCCGCCGAGTAGTAAACCCTTATGTAGTCAACCGAAATGTATAGATTACTTGAAACCATTCTGTATTTAACCCTTTGCACTTGGAGATATTTTAACTCGAAAATTAAACATTTCTTCCGACCTAGAATATTTCCATTCCCCATGATTTTTTAAATTTTACGGATATAAAATTCGTATAATACCTCATACAATACCTAAGAGTTTAGTAATTAATTAGATACTTACGTATTTAATAATGTAAACGATATTTTGAATAACGGTAGAACAATTTTTAGTGGTGCCTCAGAGTCGCCATTCGAGTGCTAAGGGTTAACGTGTTTGCACGAATTCTCATTATAAGACTATAAATTAATGATATTAGCGAGTAAAGAATGGAGATTCAGAGAAATTTTGTAATATTTTTTAGAGGAACATTAAGAAATACAGTAAATGGATACCCGGTTGACTACACAAGGGTTAACTCTGGCCTTGCCATCAGGGATTCTGAACCGCAAACCGAATAGAACTCGGTTCTCGGTGGTCAACTGTAACCCGTGCAGCTTGCAGAGGGTAACGATCGTCGGTCCACTTACAATTAGACGCGTGACGGATGACAAAGAATCAAGCTTCACCGTTTCGTATGACTCCGCGTGCTAACGACGGTTGAAATATCTGTGGTTGTCAGGAAGAACACCGTATGTCACATGCTTTCGAGATATTGCCGTTTAAAGTTCTCATCACCAACGCTTTGAGCCTTTCGAATTTGTTTTCATGACTAGACTGCGGATTCGATGCATTTATGACAAAAATGGGCGCGTACAATTTAAAGCAGTGGACATGTTAAAAATATTTAAGGACATCAATGCATTGGCTTCAGGATAATTAATTGATTATGCATTGGTTCAAAAGAAGAATACAATTTTTATTTGGCTCCTGTGTCCTGAAAACAATGCGAACATTTTTTATTTTGCACAAAGATCCGCAGTCTATTCATGACTTTTCTTCTGGTAAAGACGTGAATCCTATATTATAAAGCTCAATTAATGCATAAACTTATATTTCTTGAAATTGTGAATGCGGGCGTTTTTCCTGGCGACCATGGATATAACGGCCAGGCAGACAAGCAGACAGGCAGGTACGCAGCAGACAGACTATCGATGAAGGAATCTGTTGAACGATAATAGATCGCGTGCGATTCCAAGCTTCGAACAAGTTCGTCACCCCTGCATTTACGCTATGCTGGACTGAGGTATCGAGAGGCAAGATGGTCGTTTAAACTCTAGGCAATGGCGTAAGGTTACAAGTGAGAACTATGAGGCTGCTGTTCGTAAAACAGTACGTAGGCTTCGCTGGTGACCACCGAGCGCGCCGGAACCATGGACACCCGACTATCATTGTACTCGTGCCATTCGCCTGAGTACGGATGCTTGCAGTACGCGGTGTAGTGACCGGAGTACGTGGTACCCGAATGGTTCGCGACACCGTACAAATTGTAAGTGCAGCCCGGAACCCTGGGGGCGGCGAAGGCACTGAGATCCAATCCGGTCAATGGAAAGTCCACCGTCACGTTCAGCTTGCCGCGGAATCGTTCCATCGGGGAGAAACGTTTCAAATCTACGGAATTCATTCGGTTAAGGAAAACGTCGACGCCCGAACCGCATTCCACGTCTAGGTACGCTCAAGATCCTTTTTTTCATTTCGCCTTCTCATTTCTCGATAATGCAAAATTGGGGGTTTTCAGTAGTCAAAAGCGCTAGATAAAAGATCAATCTAGGCCACGCTAAAAAATCCTACTTTTACGTTTACGAAGCGTAATTTGCATTATTCGGCAGCACGTAGCTGTCGCGGCTTCATAAAAATAGTGCGCAGCTTATGCTTATTAAATTAATTAAATTCGGAATTTTGGGGCGACTGCGACCAAATTGTTCTTTTATCTAGCACTTTTGATTACTGAAAAAGCTCATCTTTGCACTATCGAGAAATGAGAAGGCGCATCCTTGCAATCCTGGAAAAACGAGTCTACTCTCTTAAAGCGCCAGTTTGCATAGAAAAAAAACCGTTGTAACTTTCATATACGTGTAGGCGGATCTAGCGTTGTAAGAGTGCGCCACCACGCTCTCACTCGAGCACGCGAGCAACCTTAACGGTAACAGCATTTTTTAACGGTCATTTGAAAAGGATACGAATAACAAGAATCTTCGGGAACTTGTGTATGCTGAAGCTTTTAGTGCACTTTCTCCTCATCTGACACTTGGAACAGGTCGGCTTCTCGTCACCGTCGAGAACCTCTTCCCGGGTGAAGTGTTCCAGACATTGACTCAACTTGACCGTGCCGCTTCTGGCCGGTATCGGCAGACTCAGGTCCCAGAAAGGATCCAACGTTACCGACACGTGGTCGCAGGCTGTACAGTGCAACGACGAGCGTAACTGACCGACGAACACGTCCACTATCATACTGTCCTCGCTACGCAGGTAACGTTTCCAGCTCTCCACGGCTTTTTGGCTGTCTCTGTACGATCGGAAAATATTCTTTTTATGGGGAAAATTCAATTTTCAAATTACAGTAATGTCGGTGCAACGGTTCCTTACGTGTACATATCAGGGATATCCGTGTGGATCGGCGGCGGCTTGACCGTCACTCTGTTGACGTCCTCGTGGAGACCCTCCAACAGGTATCTGAGAAACTCTTGGGCGTCCTGCTGACTGTAGCCCATGAATCTCGGCGCGAATCTCTGTATCTGTGACTTGAGCGCCGTTGTGTTCACCACATGATCACCGCCCACCTCCCACAATTCGTGTATCACCTGGCTGAACGCCTTGATCAGGGCACCCTTCATACTGGACGTGGTCACGTTGATATCCGCCAGGTATTGTTCGTCCAGTAGGTACTCGAGCAACGGTCTCGTGTTGCTCAAGCATTGGATCACGCTGTTCATGAAACACTGAAAGAGAAAGAAACTCATATAGTATACTGCTTACACCGTTGTGTGTGTCGCTACACAGGGTAAAACCGAGTACAGTGTTCTCTCCATAAATGTCCGAAATTGTCTGGCCTTTAGACCCCATTCGTATTAGCGTCCGCGTATTCGTTGATTTTGAACAATTATCGAGAAAACAGTGTACACTACCTACTGTGTTTCCAATATTCCTCAATCCGTTCAGTCCACATCGCTCGTCGCGATGCGCTTGGAGCCGATTACGCGTCGCTTTGTTTGTCGGGCTTCCGTCCTGCAAAGTAAATCACGGTCAGCACTCGCCTAATCTGGCACGCGCGCTCTGAAGGGAGTAGTGGACGGACTGTTTCTACGGGGGCTGAAGATCGTCGGATGTCGTCGTGTCTCTTTGGTAAAAGCACGACAATGTTAGGCTCTTAAGCGCTGAGGAGGTAAAGCTTGCTAGAGTAACAAGTAACACTCTACTTCTCTTGCAACAAGAACTAACGGAAACACTCCCGAGGAACGATACTGGACAGTGAAGGCGGCGAGTTAACGTCGGAGTGAAAAACCAAAGGTCCGGTGCGGTGTAACCAAGTTCGATCTCGTAGGGGTGCGCGAAAACCCGAAGTATCGGGTCGGGAACACGAAATTTTTTCCCGAAATGATCGGGAATATCTATACGGGGCGAATCACGAATCGTGACCAGTAGAGATTACTCTGTTATTAGTAGACTGCGGATCTTTATGCGAAATAAAACTTGTCTGCATCGATTGTAAGAAATAGAAACTAGATGGAATGTCATTTCTTCCCGTAATGATTTTAATAGAGGAGAGATTATATATCGACATATTCAATTTTTCAAATTTTTCAACAATTTTCAATTTTGCTATAAATGCGTGAAGATCCGCAGTCTAGTTATTAGCAGTCCGATCGAAAATGTTTCCACGTGATTACAGCAAATTTTTCGTCTTTTTTTTTCATGATTACATCTATAATCTTTTACGTTTATTTGTTGAAGGATTTCAAGGCGAGATCGGTAAGAATCGTAACACAAACTACAGTATTTTATCCATAAATGTCCCAAAAGTCTGGCCTGTAAATGTCCCATATCTATCCCCACTATTGCGGGGTATATCCCCTAGGAACCCTGAAACTCGAGAGGCCTTGGTCGCCGAGAAGTATGATATCATGCGGCTCGAGTATATCGGTGAGATCACACTAATCCGAATTTATAACTTCTTTATTTTTCATTATTTTTTTATGGGACTTCGAAAAACGTATTCGTGGCATTTTTCTAATGCAAAATCATACCAAATATGATATAATTCCGATGATATTTACTTGTAATAGGCGATTAAAGTAAATATCATTTACAAGTAAATATCATCGGAATTATATCATATTTGGTATGATTTTGCATTAGAAAAATGCCACGAATACCTTTTTCGAAGTCCCATAAAAAAATAATGAAAAATAAAGAAGTTAGAAATTCAGATTAGTTATGTTTACACTTCTCGGCGACCGAGCTTCTCGAGCTCGGCTGTCCTTATCTACGTTCGGCAAAAGTCAAAGAATACTATCCCTGGCGCATAAATGTCCCTCGGCAGACCCGTGCTGGGGACTTATATCGATAAAACACTGTAAATTGCAAAAAAATTCCAAAAAATTGTTCTTTTTTTTACAAAAAATTTGCTATAATCACGTCAAAGTTCTCTTGAAACCATGCCATACCTGATAAAAACATTTTCGATCGGACTGTTAATAACAGAGTAATCTCTACTCTGTCACGATTCGTGGTTCACCCTGTATATAAATATTTAATCATTATACAAAATTCTTTTCATGTTGTCCATCGAGTTGGGTCCCAACTGCTTCCAACTCCATTTTTTTTATGAAAATTGGGTTTTCAGCTTCGCCTTGTTAGGTGCTTCAATTTCTACGGTTCGGGGGTAACTTTCTTTGTTAACGGCTGTGTCTAAATATAAACATAGTTTGAAAAAATCTCGGTGTAAAGCAAAATAGTTCCGCTATAAATCGTTCTCTTCGCCTCTTGTAAAATTTACTTTTCTGAACTCGGGCGATTTCCACGCGAGGCCGACGATATGACACTCTTGAAAAGAGCTCGTCACTCAATGAACATTCTCTCAATGAAAAGAATTTCGTATAACAATGAAATATTTACATCACATTAAACATATGAATAACATTTATGAATATATAAAGAATAAATTATTTCGAGAATCCCGACTCTTTCGTGTTCCCGACCCGATATTTCGGGTTCTCGCAGATCCCTGTAATCTCGAGTCCTTTGGCGCGAGAGATCGTTGTTTCCGCTACGCTTGTAAAATCCAGCAAATAAAAATAACGTTCAAGGACAGAAAGTTGAAAAGTCTACGGTCTTATGGCAATGCGGTGGCTTGCACCAGAGGGGAGTATGTATATCAAAGCAATGCCGGATGCTGGAAGCTAGTTAAAAATAGAAGAAATAAAATCGCCGGGTACGCGTATAATCGAACCTTATAACCGGTAATCCGCACCGGACCTTAGGGTATCGGTTAGCACTTGATACAACACGAGACACGATATGTAGTAGCGTTAGTACGCGTTACCGTCTTGATCGGAGACGCTTGTTCGATATCACAACGATCCACTCGCACTCGCACGAGTACAAACACACGCACACACGGTACGTACGTTTCTCGTTGCGTTCGACCTCAGTGTGTGGATAGTTCCGAACAGAAAGTACACCCAACACAATATATTGATAAAAGGGATAACGGTGTAAATATCGAGGGCATCGAGCAGCCGTGAGAAAGAAGCGGCGCATAACGTGGACGTCATTGTTTTCGGTTCGTTCGGCCGGTCCCCGCTACAAAGTAGGAGTCTCGCAAACCCCTCCTCGAGCACTCACCTTTTCGCGACTGCTAGCCGGAGGCTGAAGAGTGGCGTGTACGGTCACGACGGACCCGCAGAACCGCGTGGAAGCGAGACCGAGCGAGACGGTATGCTTCCGGGGCGTCAGAGGCGCCGAAACACCCAACACAAACGCATAAACGAGGAGCAGGGCGATCGCTAGCCACAAACACCACAACCCCCAGCCCACGTACTGGGTGTAAGCCAGTTTATACGGAGTTTATAAGGTGCCCGCTCGCTAGAAGCTCGCTAGTCCGCGCGGTAGAAGTACTCGATCGTGTCGATAAGATCGCGGCGTCGATTAGGGTAAACAAAGAGGTTACGCACCGCGAACGTGTTACAAAGAAAATAAAGTAGACGGTTAGCAACTAGGAACAGGTCCCGGCTCTAATAACAACCGGACTGCGTATTTGGCGCGCTCGCGGTTTACACAAAGTGGTCGAACAGTGAAAATCGAACCGCGAGAGAGATTTCGAACAGCCTCTACTGTACGACGTACTTGTAACGTTTGCGTAATAGATATGACGCGACGGTGACGCGTACAGAAAGATCATTAACGTAACAGATTTTTTCGTTGTCTCTGGCATCGGTGAATTGATTCGTGTTTGCGAATACGACGGCGTTTGGGGAAATGATTTCTTAAGGAGACACCGAGTTATATCTCGGAGTATTGACTCCTCCCGAAAGTCACCTTTGCCAAACTGCACGGAATCGAGTATGCGGTGTTATCCCCACCCTCGGGCGACGAGATACACTAATAAACTGACACGCGCGAGGCGAACCTCCTCGGAACACCGGACGCTCAGTCGTCGCGAGGCTACGCCAGCGGGAAAAAGCGATCGCGACGGTCACTGGATTAGAAACGGCGACGATACGCGCTTCTAACACATTCCAGTACGAGCTGCGCGAGTAGGGCAGCTCGTGCACTCGGTGTGGTAACGCGTGCGCGAGCACGGGTACGCGTACGGGCACGAGCGTGAGCGCGGACACGCGCGTTTGTTGCCGTTACACGGGGTACCGTTATGTTATGAGAGATCCCGCGCGTTAGCCGCGTCTCTCACTCTCCCGGTGAGAGAGCTTTGGTCTATTAATAAAAGGCAGCCGACGCGACAACCGACCGTCGTGCGAAACTGCTCGAAGAAGACGTTCGAGGGACGAAAACGCGTGCACGAGGCGGACTCGATAAACTGCGTTTCGTAACGGATGGAACCGCGAGCGAGCGAGCGAGCGAGCAAGCGGGCGGGAGGTCGAGCGGGCAACTAAACCAGACGACGCGTATCGTTTCTCCCGCGGCTTCGTTCTACACGTTCAACTTCCCGGGAATTCGAAAAGTTGTCTCGCGAACAACATTTGACACGTTCCCTCCACCCTTTTCGATACGAACAATTCGAGGAAGGTACATGCCAAATATTTTTCTAAGGTCTGTCATCGCGCGCGCGCGTGCACCTCGAGGACATAACGGTGTCGTTCCGACATCGGGTGTTTTTTTGGCGCTACACCGAGAGCTACGCAGCTGTTGCTGCATAGCCGAAGACGTTGCGCGATCGCTAGCAAAGGCGGATGACAGATGTGTTCGCTGCGAATAAAACGCGTGCAGGATCGGTCGCCCGCCTTTCTTCTGATCCTTTGATCCGTGCGCTACCGAGGTCTCGAACGAACGCGGTGTTCTTTCTTTTTGTTAGGAACATGTAGTTTATCGATCGTTAACCGGTTCGTAGCTGAAAGATCAAGGTGGACAAATTCGTTAAAGCAGGGATGCTCGATCATAAGTCCGAGGCGATTCCTAATTAGGGATCCCTATTTCACACGTATATAAATGTGAAATTCACGCGTATTCACGGATCCTTAAATTCGTACTAAACGGTTCACGTACCACGTGTACACGTGTATTTTGGTATACGTACAAAACCGCGATCTCTACTTCTAATAGGTCGAGCACCGCGTGTCAGCGAAAGCGTATCAGGTTTCTGGAACCCGTTGAATTAGGATGATCGGACTGGTCGAACATGCCTGCACTAGAATAAGAATAATAATAAGCATAAGAATATAAGAAGCAATAACGCAGTCGACTAGATCGGAACCGATGCCAAGAGCATCGGTGCCGGGGACGCAACCGTTGAGATTCGATAGCCCTGCTCCTGTTCGCGTGCTCGTTATCCTAGCCGCGTAGCTACCTTGGATGAATTGGCACCGGACGATTGGGACACTCACAAACTGATCGGCTACGCCGCGGTAGAGGCTCTGGTGCGCCGTGGATGGTGACGTAGAAGACGGGGTCAGATTACTGGCAGTGTTCGTGTTCCCTGAAAAATGACTGTCCGGTCTTCTGGAGGTGGAAGGGACGGCTGGATCGTCTCCGTGGGTACCGGAAGGTCGCCCGGCTACGCCGTTCCGCATGACGGGCGGCGGAGTGGCACCGCCCCCGAATCTGGTGTGATCGATATCATAAGACGCGTTTGCGGAGGATGGGTGGTTGTTCCGTGGCTGTTCGGCGTCATCCAAGATATCCGGATCCTCGGCGCGTCCGCCCTGCAGGAACGAGATGGCATCCTCTATGCCGCGCATTACCTCGCTATTGTCCTCGACGATTTCGATCCGGTCGTTGATAGGATGCAGCTGCTGCTTCTTTTGGCCGTTGTTATTAGTCAGCGGTTCCGTGTTATTCGGATTAGTGGCAAGGTTAGTGAGCAGATCGAGCTTAACACCGATCAAACCGGCACCGCCAACACCACCGGGTATAGACGACGACAGGAGGTTACGCTTA
>CM052277.1:2742553-2838933 GCA_028455795.1 Lasioglossum marginatum
ATATACAGTTTTTTTCTTGAAATGACCCCAAGAACACAAATTTAACCTTCAAAGTAGGGGCCACGGAAATCGTAATCATCCCCAGAAATGAGATTCTCTAGATAGATTCTGAACTAGGATTGATCTTATCTTCTCGTACAGAATCGCAGTCAAGCGTGCAGATGGATATTAGGGTCATCGGACGCGAAATATTCTATTCAGATAACGCAATCGTGTAACGACCCCCAATCGACGTTCTCCGCGGATCGAAGAAGAGAAAAAAACACACACACACACACAGATAGCCAGAGATATATCTGCGGTTCTAAATGTAGAGGAATTACTACGGCTGACACTATCAAACAACACCTCTTGCGTAACGGAGCGCGAATTCAATTCGACATTACCGTTCCCAGACACAATTAACTTCATTCATGAGTCAACGAGCGTGTGTATGTGCATTCGAGCGAAAGTACATATACGAGATTCCCCGTACTTTTTCGAATCTGTATCTCTAGTCTTAACCCTTGTCCAATCAACCAAAATGTATAGATTATCTAAAACCTTTCTGTATTTAGCATGTTCGCGCAAATTCTCAGAAGACTATAAATTAATATATTAGCGAGTAAAGAATGGACATTCGGAGAAATTTTGTAATGTTTTTTAGAGGAACATTAACATTTCGTTGAAAGAAATACAGTAAATGGGTGACAACACAAGGATTAAATACAGAAGAGTATTTGTTAATAAATAAGCAGCATCTGTTTGTGTTTCGTAGCCGAATCAGGTAAGAAATGGCGTCGCGGTCGGTAAAAAGTTTCCGAGTGATTTCGAAAAATCACGAGAGCCAATGGTTCACGGCTTCTCGGCGACACGAGGCGTCGCGCGGTACGTTTAACAGGAAAATTATCGGTCTTGCCAAATAGCTGGCGTCAAGAAAGCAGCCGCGATTCGCATTTTTCCTCGAGTTTGGCAAACGGCCCAGTTTTCACCGGAATCGGACGCGCAGAACAAATACACGAAACGGTTCGATTTCACCGAAAGATCGCCCAACAACGTAGAAACGACTCGATTACCGATCGAGCGTCCGTGTGGTTCCTTTGTACCGCCGCGGCTGCCATCGCGATTTCGAATCGTTCGAAATAACGATCGCGCGACTAATAATGCCGGAGGGTAACCGCGTAATCGAACGTCAATCGTTCGTAAGATTGACCTTTAGACGCGTTCCAGCTTGCTTTATTTCCGAGCGAACGGTAGAAAAAGAAACACCGGTCTCTCTCTCTCGGTCTCTCGGCTGGATCGGAACGAACGGTCGAGTCACGCCGAGTTTTCAACCTAATTATGGTAAGACGTCTCGCGTGGGTTATCTCTTACGTTTCGCGTTATGGGCGAAGTCAATAACGAGGTTATGTAATAACGTAAAGAGCACAATTGAAATTATATAATCCCGTGACGCGAAACCTACGATAGATTACGGGTCAACCGTTCCATTTAATCTTCTCGAACCGGTAACGAAAGTTTCAGCTCGGAGGATCTGGTTTCCCGACGCCCTCCGCCATTTGCAAAAGGGGAAACGGGCGGGAAAATACTTCGAACGTATAGTTCACTAATAATTAATAATTCTTCTTTTCTCTTCTTCAGAATATAGACAAACTACCGTTTCCAAGTACTACCGGGACGACAGAGATACGAATGAATCACGTTTATTGCATCACGAAGATTAGTACATGCATATACGTGGACTACCTGGAAAGCCGGTTACGTATTTGCACAATGAAAGCAAAAGACCGTGGTTTTCCTTTTGAATCTCTGCTTCTTAATAATTCGAATGAAACCGATGCCAGTGACGTGCCGACCAACGGGCAACGGAAATTCAATATATTTTTTGCTGTTTCTTGCTGAATCACGATGAACAGTGTACGAGAAGCGATGTAGATATACCATTTGGTCAGAATTTCGAGTAGAATGTCGTTGAAAAATGTCCGGGGAACGAGCACCGTAAGGAAGTAATCGCCGCAAGACTGAATGGGTGCACGTGGACGAGAAATACTATGGGTACCGTTCTCGCGTGCAACTGCACTCGTAACGCGATTAATAAAATCGATTCGAATTCAGTCTATAGCGGGACGAGTCTCTTTCGACCAACCAAATGCGTGAGTAGGTGAAGTACTGTATCGCATTACATAATATAAGGACACGCTCGATCATGTCTAATTTTATGGCGACACTACTTTGCTGGAAGGAAATAAACCGGTGGATCTCGGACCCGCCGAAATTGTAATTCGATCTGGCCAGCGAGAAACGAATGGCGGAAATTACGGAGTTTACTGCGCGACGATTCGTGAAAAACGGTGAACGCCGAATACCGACGGAGAAAGTCTCCCTGTCGCTCGGACATTTGTTTTCACCCGTAAATGTTTGTTGGCACAACGATATTTCGGCAACGGACTTTTCGAACAATTGTCTACCTATGTGCATCGTGTTTTACTACAAGTACATCGATAAAACGATTCGACCGGATCGGTTAATTGCGTCAGTCACGTGATCGAGATCCCTTTCGCCCCCTTGGGCCGTATCTACTTTCACGTACTAGCGGATTAACGAGTAACGCCCGTCTTCCAGGAACCGCAACACCGAAAAACGAAAATGGTAGGGTCGCTTACGCGCTAGAAAGACTTCACTGGCACTCGATTACCGTCTCCCGGAGCATGACAACACGTTTAAACATTGCTCGAACGTAACGATTCAACATTCTTCGTATTGCCTCGATCCGGGATGTTCGACACACGAAACGACCGACATCCATCGAATTCCTCGTACCTAAAATGAATTTGCGACACGAAAGCGTTTCTCACTTCGAATATTTTTATCGAGCTGTTCCGATTCGTAACCTAACCCCGTGCTCACGAGGCCAGGGAGAAAAAGACAGATGCGGTGAGTGGAGGGAGAGAAACGAGGAAGAAAGAGAGCGCTAGAGAGAAAGAGAGAGAGAGAGAGAAAGAGAAAGGAGTGGGGCGGACGAGTAGAGTGAGCGAGAGAGAAAGGTGAGGAGAAAGGAGATAGAAGGAGAGAAAGATTCGACGATTCGAGCGGCCTTTGGCATTTCTCGCGTTTCAAAAGTTATTTCTCGCAAGAATCCGAGGGAAATCGTGATTCAGCTCGGCCGCGTACACCGGGAGTCGTTAATAGAAAATCCAGAGAGTATAATGGAATACTCACGAGGTTCTGAGAGAGGAAGAAGCGACTTGGTTTCACTCGAAAGACTGTCGTGTCGGGAGTTTACCAACACGCGACGACGATTCTCACAAAAGGTAGCGACGAACGAGTTTTCCCATCACGGTCGTCGTGTACGGTGCACGCGAGAAATTTACGATGGCTCGTTACAAGGACGAAAAAAGAGAAGAGAGGCATAGGCCATCCCTTATAGCTCGTAGGCTTTCGGCGTGACGTCACTGCGACCAATACTCGAGAGACTTTCGATGCAGCTGAGGTGAGGAGATAGTCGCGGGACGAGAACCTCGAGGGGCACGATCGATTTACGGGCACGTTTACGTCGATCACGCTAGAGCCGGAGTACCAACAGGATCCTGTACGATCCTGTGCACCGTACCAGCCGACACCGTGCTGACACCGTACTGACACCGTGCCGAATACCGTCCGTACACGCCTGCAGCTTCGTGCTTCCCTTATACTTAAACGAAGTAAACCGTGTATTAAATTACCTTTCTTCTTCACACTTGCGCACGCTCTATCTCTCTTTCCCCGTTTCTTTTTTGGTAAAACACCGCGTCAACAACACTTACTACACACCACTACAGGATTAACACCACTCCGACGATTTCGCTAACGCAACGTGCGTGCAAACAATATGGCGATTACAAGGTTACCGATTTCCGCGTTGACAGTCATCGCTTCCGCGACTACCGCATTCTGCGCTAGCGCAGATCAAAATGCCGTTTTCGGATCCCCCTGGTGGTGGAGCCGCGGCGCGACTTATCGGTGCTGTCATCTGCGCAGCCACTGCGCGCGCCTTTCGAATTGACAATCACTCGGCGCGGCGTCGCCCGCCAAACTGTTGCCGCGGAAGATTCAATTCAAATCTGGTATCAACGGTATCGAACCAGTTGCGTGTCGTCGAAATTTAAATCTTTCAGTAATCATTTACAGGTGAATATGCGAAGACAATTTATTTAGGACACACGTTATTCACAATGATCTGGAATCTCTGTTACATTGTTTCTCTACATATTCGGCAGCCATTTGTTGAACGCGCTCAACATCCTGCTGCGTGCCATACTGCTCCTCGAAGCTGATGAACTTCTTGAATAGAATCTTCATCTTCCTCGGTGGCAACGACTGAACAACCGCTCGCTCCAGTACTTTCCTGCGTTCACGAGTACAGTCTTTGTCAAAATGTTCCGCCACGTTATACAGGAATCCCGCGATCTAAGCCAGTGGTCGGCGACGGCTCCACCGTTTCTCGAAGCCTGCGCCTCCCGCGCGTCTCGCTCCCCGTGACGGCCATAGTACGCTAGGCATAGCATAGAGCACTAGGGCCGTCACGGGGAGCGAGACGCGCAAGTCTCGAAAACAAGCTGAACGGTGGAGCCGGTTGCCGACTAAGCCAATTCGCCTACCCCAAAACTCCTTTATTTTTAATTATTTTCTTATGGTACTTTCGCCAACATATTCGCAGCATTTTTCTAATGAAAATGATACCAAATATGATGCGTCACGATCTCTGTCACAGCACAGAACCGAGAATCGGCTCAGATCGCAGGATTACTGCACATAGATTGCGAATGAATTCAATTGAAAGTATCGTTTACCTCGCAATATCGACATCGTTGGATTTGGTCAACGAGTCCACGTAACACGACCATATGTCGACGCGTTTAGGATAAGAGCACAAGATTTGCTCGAACAACGTCTGGGACCTTTGTTTATCTCCAAATTTGTTCTCCAGAAAGGCGAACTTCGTCATCAAGTTGACATCTGCACATAAAAAATCAGACTTACAATAGAACCGTTTATTTCACTGTATCGTAGTCCTCGTCCGCGCATACTCACGTTTCGACGGTGGCAAAGATTGCAATGCTCTCTGCATAATATGTCTTGATTTCTCCTTCAAACCCATTTTTAACAATACCGTGCCACAGTCGATCCATACTTGAGGATCGTGCTTGAACTTACCAAGCATAGTATTGATTAGTTTTTCTAATTCAGCCTGTCTATCAGCTTCAAAGTGTACCGTTAACATGTGAGTGTACACTTTTAACGCGTCGTTAATTCGCACTGCCTCCTGGAAAACGTCGTTCAACGATTCCGAAGTTCCGAATTTCGATTCGAAATTCAGCCAGGCGTTCCACACGTTTAATCTTTCGTTCTCCTCTCGGAAACTGATAGTTTTCACAGCTCTTCTGGCGACTGCTCTTGCTTTCTCAATCTCTGTCGTCTGAAGATGATACGCCATGTATTGTAACCAGATTATGGAACTGTCCGGGCTTGCCAGCACCAATCTATCGAATTGATCGACAGAGTTCGGTAACTGATTACTGGCATTCGCTTCTTCCCTCTGACGAATTTCACGCTCCTTTTGTCTCTCTTGTTCTCTGCGTTCGCTAGCGTTTAACTTTTTATTCTTACGCTTTGGTTGTTGCTCCGATTCATCCTCCGTGTCACTGGACGATTCTTTGTTTTCAAGAAGGGTCATATCTGGTTTCTCGTCCCAGAAGAAACCACATTCTGGTATCGTTGGTTTTTTAGGCTCCTCTTTCTTAACTCCTTCCAATTTTCTTTTCCTTTCCTTTCGAATTTGCTGTTCACTTAAAGCTTCTCTATTCGAATCTTCCGTCGAGCATTCAACGTCTTCAACTTTCGGCTGAATTTCTTCTGTCTTTATCTTCTTAGCAGATCTTTCTTTATCCTCCATTGGAGCTTTCTTTCTCTTTAAGGTAGCGTTGCTCGGTTTCGTATCTGTAATGTATTTCGACTCGAATGCAGATTTCACCATGCAAATAGGTACAATATCGGATTCACCGGAATATAATATCGCGTAACACCTGATTTTTGCGTGAACAACGTAGGGCGACAGGTCCGGTTTTATATCATTGATGTGACGTCGAACGGGCATTGCCGCCAACGAGCCTTTACCATGACCCTTTAAGAGGATTATGAGAAACCAATCTGTTACCATTAAAATTTTACCGCGGATCACTTTTCCTTCGGGAATCTGTAGGCATGTATTTTGTTTCTCGTTTATACCTTTCATTATAGAACGTACCATTGTCATTTCAACAACTTCGAGCACGTAATCTTTCCATATAATTGTTCCAGAAATCGTATCTCCCACTTTTGGATTCCCAAAACAATGCTCTTTTCGTATTATTCCCAATAAATTGTTTTCCAATTGAACTACAACACCGCTATCCGTAGTTTGTTCAACCTTTCCTATTACTTTTTGCCCTAAAGCGACCGATGAAATTGGCCTGCTTTCGTAATAAGAATTTTTGGTTAATTCTGCTAATTTGTTCAGGTGTAAGTTTAACGCATCCACTGCTATCATCATTCTACTTTTAGGATCAGTTAACTCGTCGTACATTCTCTTTAGTGTTAACGATAAAAACAATTGTTTGTTTTGTTTATTAATGGAAATGATTTTTGCAAATAGAATTTGATGTTTGTATAAAATCTGAAAATGACTAACATTGCTGTAAGAGACATACGAGAACGGCGATGAACATCCTGTAACAGGTATCAGAACTCTCACACCATCCGGCTCTATGTCCCTGACCGAGCAAGGGATACTATCGCCTACTTTCAATTGGCTAAACTCTCTGTACTTCTCTTCCGGCAAGAAAGTTCTGGACAAAATCAGACTAGGTGCTGTAGCAAACACTAGGGCAGAAAGAGTATCTCCAGGAATACATTTTAATGCCAGCATAGCAGCGACTTCTATGCATGGCGACATATGTCCTGTGGGTAAAAATCCTGTGCTAACAGTTTGTCCATTGTTTTTACTTATCCTCAAATATACACCTTCCTTAGACGACTCTGTAATTGTTCCTTCCACACATTCTCCAATAACAAACCCAGTTTCTTCTATCGCTTTATCCTCGGTTGCTATAGTTAACAGTATCCTCCCCAAATTTTTATCAACGGAATCGATCTTCACCATAATTGTTTGGCCAATGGAGTAATTCCAGTTTTCGGTGGATGCTCCTTTATTCAATACAGACTGCGGAATCCAACCTTTAACATCGCCAAAAAATTTCACCAATATACCATTCTTATTTATTTGGATTACAGTGCCATGGTGTTTGGATCCTGGATTCGTTGTTTGAACATCGCATAAAACAGGCAGGTCGCTCGATAAGAGCGATTTCTTCAAAGTAAAGTATACTTTGTTTCTTCCATTGTCAACAGCTAATACCCTCGCTTCTACTTCTTGATCGACTTTCAATTTTTTCAGTGCGCTTATTCCAGCATCCGATATATGCTCCGACGCAATGTGACCATGCAGTTTACCAGCTTGAACGGTAATGGAACCATTTTCTGTATTGATATTTGTAATCTTGACTTTTGCCAAGTCGCCTGGTTTCAAATCGAAAAGCGAAAAATATCTTTCTCGCATCAACGAATGTTGCATTGTACAAACATAAATCCCATCCAACCAGCAATACGATAAGACTCTACACTGATGTGTGCTACCAGGTATAAATTTTTGAATAATTTTGTCAAAGTTCACATTTGTCCTCTTCAAAGGTATAAACCCACGGACTCCACTCTTCGTTAACTGCAGCACGATTCCTCCAGACTCCCTAAATAAAACTGTAGCTTTTTCTATTGTACTTCCTGGCTTTATAGAATTATCTTTAGGTTTATTCGACAATAAACTGAAATATCCAAATTTCAGGGTTGGTAAAACATAAAGTAATTTGCTAGTAATTTTTGTTCCCTTCGAATATTTGGACAAAGGTTCATTCAAATACAGATGATTTATATAGCCTATATAATTATTGCCGAAGGAAACGTGTAATCCATTGGAAAGTACCTTCTTTATCTGCAAATTACAGTTAGTTCCTGGACTCAAGCTGTCCAACGATTTGATTTCGATATTGCTTACTGCTTGAACTAGTCCCAGTTTCGAAGACAACTTTATAGTCGACATATTCTCGTTTGTCTTAATTTCTTTTACATGACACAGGAACTGCCTACCTGGAAACGAATATTTATCGTTAATGTGATCTTTCGTCGGTATGAATCCTCTCGCATTCGTTAAGCCTGTGTCCACAACGTAACCATGGTCCTCTATGCTACTAATGGTACATGTTATTTTTGAACCGTTGCTCAGGTAGTCTACATTCCAATTCTGATTTATCAATTTAGGTTCAAGGGATAGCATAATTTGCCATTTTTCCTGAGGCTGTATGTTCTTTACATAACATACAACTTGATCTCCACGGGAATAGAGATCAGGTAGCGGCTTGAATTCGCTTGGTAGATCGTCCTTATTTTTTATTAGATTTTCCAATAAATTCGTGTAAGATTCGCTAATGTCTGTAACTCGAACTTGACCCAACAGTCCGCCAGGTAGGGATACGATCAGATCGTACTCCGTTACTTCGCAAATGCATCCCAGTACTACTAATCCTTCGCATATTGTAGCGTATGATAAACGTTCTGCTGTATTCGCCACAAAATTGGGTTCCTCTGCCTCGTCTTTTCTTGTGTTTCCCCTCTCGCGTTTCTTCTTATTGACTTTGTCATGTCTCTTTCCTAGCTGTTGGAATAAAAGTAATATATTAATAAACAATTAAACTTACAGTGAAATAACTTCACTCACGAAATTCGTTATCGGCTTTTTCTCTTGCAGTTTCTTTCCTCCTCTTGGAAAGCTCTTTAACGTCATCTAAAAACATATGTAATATTTCACAAAATGTGGCAACATTAATCGCGATTATTTTTAAATTTTATAGAAAATTTACCTTCGCAGTTTAGAGAACAGTAACACAAAATGATTTCAAAACGTGTCACACTCGCACATGTTCCCTGTGTCACATTTACTATTATGTGTATAGGTTATGTGAACGTCCATCAGCGCCATACGCGCGTGCGCGACTAGTTCAGTAATTACTTACACTTATGCGCTCGTTCGAATGATAAAACAGATCACGTTTGCAATATATTAATACGATAAATATTATTTATTTCAATTGTAGATACAAACAGTAGCCACCATAAATTAATATTATTTATTTATTAATATTTGTATATACAGTAGGGCCATATTTACAATTCATTCTTTTAACATTGCTCTTTGTTTACTAATTCTTTGTATACTCTCTTTGAGCAGTTTGATTTGGTGGCTTTCTTCTGGTAACGGTGGTATTAAACCTGCTGCAACATATCTACCCTCTTCGCATAAGAAATTATAGATACCGCATGCTTGATCTACAGGAAGTATCTCCACTTTAATGCCTCTGTCTATTAGTACTTTTTTCATTTCTTGAACTTTCTGGTACTCGTAATTCTTTTCCAGACCTAAAATTAATATATCTAGTTTCGGTTCGATGGTAAGAAATAAAGATAACGTTTGTTCATTGATATCCTCTCCAGACCCAATATCCCAGCATAACATAGTTTTTGGGAAAAGTGCGAGAGGACCAATCAATCTAGTATTATTGTTGAATACAAATCCTGTCTGTAAAACATACAATTCGATATAGACAAAGACAATACAGGCTTATTGTTAGACAAAATAGATTCAGACAGAAATTGGCTTACTATATCAAGGATTCCATTAGATTCTCAATAAAGTAAACATAAGATTACGTACCGGTGAACATTTGTTTATCAAAATTTTAGAGGTAAATTCATTGTTAAGAATCGTAGCCGTTGTTCTACCAGACCCTTCGTATGCTCGACTTTTCAGGTGCGAACAATGCAACTGCCTGTAAACAATGAAATTTTCTAATCGTTTATCAATCGAAAGGTGCACAGATTTTGACTACTCGCCTGAAATTTTGCAATAGTCGCGTCACAGCTAATACATTTCTGTTCGAGCCCATTGTCTTGGTTTATTTAATTAATATCTAAATGCTAAAAAATTGTAAACTTCATTGGCAAAACATGAAATAGCAGAAGAAAATATTTCCTTCACGCGTGCGTCTAAAAGTCGGCCCATGAAGTACATAGTACATATAGAGTAGGTCCGGAATCTTGCACCATCTTGCACAATTCAAATTCCAGTATTTATGCTACGCATGCGTAGAACCTACGATATACACACACATACATGTGCTGGTGTAGAAAGAAAACAGGTCCATTCGGTAAGGATCGGTAAACTTTGGCAATACTTGTTGAATGCTCGTGTATATTTTATAATATATATTGTAGTATATTTAAATTATTATAAGCAAAATTACATTATAAGTAAGTAATATGTTTTCAGTCTATGCTATGATAATTTATTTGTAACATATTTGTAGTAATTAGATAGCGGATGTTTATGCAAAATAAAAATGTTGTTCCTTTATTGCAACAAGGTGGAGCGAAGTGGAAGTTTATTTTCTTTCCGTCTTTTCGTTTACTAGATTGAAAATAATGTAAAAGTGTATTTTTAAATAATGGTTTTACATTTTTTAATTACACCTACTCATTTTTGTCATAAATGTATAAACATCCGCTGTCTAGTAATAATTATAAAAAAACTTAAAATACATTTTCTACAGTGATCATTTTACATATTATATTTCTTCTATTTTAACTTTTCAATCTTCTAAAATTAACATGAATATTTCTAAGCATACATTTCCAGTCGATTTAAATTTCCCGCGTGCCTATACAACCAATTTACGACCTCAAACGGACATCAAAGGTACCGCCTCTTGTTGTATCCATACTCATTGGCACAGGTTCGGTGTTTCTGTGTAATCTGTGATCGTTATTGATGACATTTGATTGGCTGATTCAAATAGCATCAGAAATTCGCCGGCACGAAAATATAAAGTTCACGGCGGCAAATTGAATCTAAGATCTAAGAATATCCCGTTGCGGGTTGTATCATGGAGTTGTTCGATCAGTTGCGACGTCCCCTTCCTATTTTAATGTATTTTTAGAAATATCGCATAGAAAATACTTAATCACTGGCGCACAGTTATTGTATATTGACAAGATATCGGCGACAGTTCGCTACGAAAATGAGCAAGGGCTGTTGGAAGTTCGACAACGAGGACAGAGGTAAGCAGGTTCACCGTTACAGGTTAGAAAACGATAAGTGTCAGAAATAATAAGAATTTTAGATACGCATTTTTTTCTGTAGTTACATTTCATGCGTTACCGGCGTACATACCGGTCAAAGACTACACTATGTTAGAGAACGGTATATGTTCCGAACAAGTATCCTATATCGTTGTATTTTAATAGAAACTTCTCATGTAGCGTTGTACATAGACCTCGACGACGAAGAAACCGAAGAAGATAAAGAAACGAGAGTATACAGCCACTGGGATCAAACTCCTGATATACTTCTAGAGGAAATTTTCTCCTATTTAACTATTCGTGAACGTTATTATGCATCATTGGTGTGCAGATCGTGGTATCGCGCCTTTAAATTACAAAATGTTTGGTCCACTTTCACTTTGGAGGATACCACGCTTACTCGGGGCAAGTTTAATTATTACAGCGGTTGGCAATACGTTTTGGATCACATGAGAACCTCCGCATGTTTGAATAAAGTTGGACGAAATTTTCGAACATTGGTCTTCGAACCGATGTTGAATTTTTATAATCTTTTCGAGTTTATGAATATGGTATCTTGGTATACGGAAAGACAAGGATCCGATAATACATCGGTGGCAGGAGTTGGTAAATACATTAGACGACTGAAATTCACATTTCCTTGTAATATGGCGAACAGAGACGATCACGATCATGTCAGGCTCTTCGGAACCGGTGGGAAATTATTAGAAGAACTGAAAAGACTTATGCGCAATTTATGTAACATACGGTGTTTAGAATTAATAGATCTTATGCTGGATAGTAAAGAAGCTCTACACTTAATGGATGATATTTGCGCCAATTGTACGCAAACATTATCCAAATTGGTACTGATCAATACCACAAGGTATTATTGTCCCCTTCTTCATGTGGGAGTATTTCTTAATCTGAATGTAAGTTTTGTATATGAATTCAACCAACTTTTTGGTAAAATAGATGTGAACTCTTTAAATTGAAGTATTCACTTGGCTTGCAAAGGTGTTGATCATTAGTCCACAAAATCTCCACGAGGATGTGATAGACTTAATCGGCTACACTAAATTGAAACATCTTCATATTGTTCAAAATCGATATAGTCCGAAGGATACCACAATGCGATTGGTAATTGCTGTGTTCCATTAGCTTAGAATGTGCTTTCTGAAATTTGATTTTCAAACCTTCTTTGATTCAGCCTAAGAGAGCATGTTGGATAAAAATGAGAAAGAACAATCCCTATCTCAAAGTTCATTTTGAAGTGGAAAGTTTCAAACCCACCGATATACTTTTGCCTATCGATTTGTTGGAACACGGAGCTATTCCATGTCATAGCATTGTTCTGGACAATCCGAATACACAGGTCAGTGTATACGATCGTGTATAATATTATTTGTTCGTCGTCTAATAGTTAAATCAATATTACAGATTTCATCCGCCACTATTTTAACTCATGGAACATTTTTCGAAAGAACAATAGAAGTATACGCGTTCAAGGGATTGACAAGATACTTTTTACATAGGAACTTTGCACAAAGATTGGACGAAGCATTGGTGCAATTTTGCAGAATGTGTCCAAATCTTCACACACTGGTAGCATTTTGTGTTTGAACAAACTTCCAATGTAATCTATGACAGCTTTCCTAAAATGCTATGATTCTAACAACCTTTTCACGGTGTGACGGCATGCGTTCAGATTCTTGTTGTACAAAAGGCTTTGTCGGTGTTTGCGTAAGTTCCATCTAACTAAACTGTAACCCATTCTTTTGAAAATAAGTACATGCAGAAAACGTAAAAAGGGCATGTCGAACCTTTTAGAGATCTATTTATGTACATATGTGTGTGGCAATATCGACGATCTGTGAATAGTATACAAGGCAACAGATTTATATAGAGACCGATTATTGTATCAATGACTTGGAAGCCAGTCAGTGGGAGGCAAATACTTCACCATGACACATTTAATAACTTGGCTGAGGATTGAATTATCAATGTCAGACTAACAAAGCCAAATATCCCTGATATGTTTCGTACTTTCTCTTTTATCATGGTTAACGCGATTGCGATATACAAATGTAGAAATAACTAACTACCGAATTGTGGAGAGATGTTTGCAATAGTTGAAATGCGAATAATCATTCGATCGAGTTTCACACTGGAAAACTATTTTTTCTACAGATGATCCGTGATAAGATATCAACAGCCACGATTCTAGAAATCGTCGTCACCGCTAAGGCCTTGCGCTGCTTGTATGTTCGACGAAACGTAGTGTTGAAAAGATGCGACAGGGATTGGTTGAGAGTAACGAATTGGTCCTCGGCACATTACAAATGGATTAAAACGAATAGTCGCAACTACGAGACTACAGAAAGAGCAGTCTCGAGAATATTGAATTACAGGTGGCACATGCTATCCGAAAAGGAATTTAAGAATCAAACGTTGAAATTACATGTGTAGTAAGCTTTTCGCTTTACAGCAAAGTTTGTCAGCATCGCGGACCCCTTTTTACATATATATATACACATATTTATAATATACACACACATACATAAATACATACAAGTATAAACAACTGTGTGCCTCTATACAGTACATGGATATGGATATAAACGATATTGTGTGCATAGTTATTCGATACAATTACTGTATTAATTTACACCCATTTTACCCAGCTGTGATCTAAATATATAAATATATATGGGAACTGAGTTATTTACAAGTACACGTGGATTGTTATATAATAAAAGTACAAGAAATGCAAGTATTTCACTGTATTTTATTATGTAATAAAATGAAGAATCCTATGCTATGTCATAACTTATGTAATTATGTACAATGCCATTATAGATTTTCAATGAAACAACTTACTCAGAGATTACATCGAATTGTAGCATACGATTTTACGTACATTTCAAATAAAAGAATATTGCTTATCCGCAATAAAACAAGCAAGTAAAGTTAACAATTTACTGCGTCGCTAACATACACGTTTGCGCTTCGTTAAACTTTACAAAATCATTGATATTAATCATTTTACTACTACTACATATGTATATAGAAAACAATAAGTTGTTACTGTACCAAGTATTTAGTTGTAAGTATATACATACAATACATTTCAGTTTCGTATATACAAAACCTAAGTAACACAGAATAACATCGGATGATAGCATTGTTTTCAACTAACCAAAAACAGGCTAAAACAAATTTTTAATTGTATCGCAACAAACGAAATTTATATAGTATCTTTTTCCATGATTATCTCTATTTACAATTTTTCTAGTTGGTTGCGGTAAACCCAACACATTTAATGAATTCTCTCATTACCAAACGGTGGTTATAATAAATTAAAAAGTATATTCGACTTTCATTATCCTAAATCAAATTATCTAATGTATAAAAGCAGAAAGTTGAAGAATTACGGTGCCAAGGCTGCTGATCGTTTATCTCTGTTCTTATTGCGTAAAATAGTGCGAGCCTTAAATGCAGCTGCATTCATTAATGTCTGTAAATGTAATTTCGATATATCATTAGCATCGTAAAGTATGTTTGAAAGTTAATCACGTATTGTCATGGAACATGGACTTACCCTCTCCAATTTGGTAGTTTTTTGATTCAATTTAACAGGTAAAACTTTATTACCAAGATGGAAAATTTCGCGTAACAGTTGATTTTCTGCAAGATGAATATTAATACCTGGGCCTAATAATCTACAGCATGCATTATACTGAGTTCGTGCACACCATCCTTCTAAATATAGAACTTCTTGGCCGAATTTTACGTGCATTTCTGATACTGTGTGTTCCTGATAATCGGTAAAATGATAATGATTAATATTAACATGGTAAGCGATCGAATGTAATTCATTTCTCTAGCTATTTTCTATCTTACTTCTATATAACGAAGTATGTCTCTAAAATTGGCTCTCTGTTGTTTACGATCTTTTTTTGCTCTGTATTTGTTCGAGTCTGTTGCCAATTCTTTCAACACTTCGATTAAATCCAATGACCAATTTTGCTCGTAATCACAGCAGAAGCCTCTACCAAGTTCAAATATCACAGCAAGAGCTTCTCCAGCCGATAACCTTACATCCAAATGCGGTGAATCCAATAATTCACGCAATCTGTTCAAAGATCTACAATACATACGATTCTGATTACTGTTCCGTACTGATATTTCCACGTGTTTCTTGTATTTAAGTATATAAAATTAAGTACGTACGGCATGTAATTGTTGGACCTATTGCTCGCAACAAAATTATACACATCAGCTGGAGACATAATTGTTAACAGAAGAGTCCACGCAGAAATAGCTGCCGCATGCAATGCCGCCATTTCCGTAGAAATAATCGGTACAGCTCCATTTCCCTTTAAATAGGAACCAGCGAAAATACCAGACAGTAATTGTACAATTTCGAAAGTGTCCGCAGCATCGTTGCTCGATAAGAAATGATTCATGCTCAAAGCCCAACAACACTGTAAAACAGAAGAATCGTTGAAGATTTTTTTTTCAATTCGTTCCAAGAATTATCATTCAAGAATTATTATTTACCTCGGAGCGAGCTTGAGTCGACGCAGATGTATCGTTAATTATGAAAATCAAAGTACTTTTCAGATCTCTGCATACCGTTTCCGCGCTTTCAAATGCTCCCAATTGAACGCAAAGTAAAGTACTCAATCTGGCTGCTGTCGACTGTTCTTCCCCACGACCCTTCTTCAGACCTCGTTCTATGGAATCGGTGATAGTCATTTTTCTGTCTTCCACAAAGTCCGGAACATATTTCAGGGCGAATATCTTCTCTATTCCGCTGAAGCAAACTGTTCTGCCCTTCGCACTTCGTTGAGTTAAACCATCTATCGCTTCTTTTAGTTTTTCTTCGAACGCTTCTTGCTGGGTAAACTCGTCCACTTCGTTATCGTTCACATCGTCCAACATGCTACGATTATCGGATTGACTGCTGGTAACGCTGCACGCATCGTTGTTAACTGAATCATCATCGGATGTTACTTCAACTCTTTTTCCGCTGTGACCTATTTAAGGAACATTTTATTTGACAAACTTCTTGCGTTATGTACATATTTTTCCAATAAAAAATCTGTTTAAAGATGGAGTAAACTCAAAAGTCCTATTTTTATGCTTACAAGGCATAATTTGCATTATTCGGCAGCATAATTTACATTATTCAGAAGTATAAAGCTGCTGAAGTGTGTAGCTATTTCCATAAAGCTGCGGCAGCTACATGCTGTCGAATACTGCAAATTACAGCTCGTAAACGTAAAAATAGGGCTTCTGAGTTTACTTTCGTCTAGCCCTTTTGACTACTGAAAAAGCCCATCTTTGCATTATCGAGAAATGGAAACGCTACCCCCTTAATAGTAGATTTACGGAACCCATCAAAATGATGGGTTCTAATATTCTTAATTTGCGATTATTAAGTTTGTAAAGATGCTTTCCTGAGGAATTATGTACCAAAATTTCTTTGGGTATTATATTATTGAAAGAATGGCCAAAAATTTGGATAGACACATTCTTCTTATGTTCATAAAATAATGTGAAATGGTTATTTCTAGAGCTCCGTAAACCTGGTGCTAACGAAATATAAACATCATAGAAACAGACAGCACTAATACCAAAAAATTAATATTCTTGCGTAATCTGCACATCCAGTGAAAGGAAAAGGTAACAGCTGTTCAAAACGAATGTCATATATTACATAGCCTAAACAGCTGCCACTCTTGACATCTAATATAGCTGTTCCATATGTGACTGTTATTGTATAAGGCGAGATTATCGAATAGAATAGAATAGAATAGTAATTCCATTGATCGACAATTTTATCCTGCAATTTGGTAATTCATGAGGAAAGGGAAACAATATTAATTACGTGTTTGCAACGTTAATCGTCGTTCAACGCATCATAAGACAGGAATGTTCGTTTCAAGTGACAGGAAAGTAACAATTATTTTTGCAAACGAGAGAACCTAGCGGCGAGAAATTATTTAAACATTTGTCGCGACGATTGATTGAACGGTGAAGTTTCGATTTCATGCTATGTAAGATAGCACAATCTAAATTTAGAAGAAAACGATTGGTTGTCGCGGAACAATTCAGCCATCTAACCTTTGTTGCGTTTGAGCAACGTGGAGAAAGAAACGAAAGTAATACGAAATCTTGTAATTTCTTTGTTTTCCGCCAAGGGACAATCATCTCATCGAGAACCAGGTTTGTTTCGAATGCAATCTAATAAGAAAATATCAGCTGAAGTAGCATGGATGATCGTATACATCAAATATATCGAATTTTCCCGAACGCCTTTGCTGTGTCTAACCCAGAGATCCATGTGAGAAAAGCATGAAAGTCACATGGGGTAGGTGGTACTGGTGCTGATACAACGTTGGCTCGCTTTAATATATTTAAAGATACTCTCGGTAAATCGATAGACGATTTCTTGGCCAAGGGAATAAACGAAACATCGTTTGTCGGTGCAGATGTTTAAACGAAAATGTTACGGTTGAGCGAACGTACTTGGCAATGACGTAAGACAGAATAAGCAAAATTTATACGCAGGATGACTCATTTGTCGCGAAGATTGATAATTCAACGGGCCATGTGCCCGATTTCAAGCTTACAAGAGTTTATTTCGTTCGAGAACGACAAGTACGCGAACATGGAACGTAAAAAACGATGAAATAGTTTTTACCGGATTTTCCTCTTCTACCCCTTTTGCCTGGCATCGTTCTTCACCTTCCTTATTGCACAATTGATACTAACGAAAATACTCGATCAAGAGGGTAAATGTCTTGCACTAGTAGCTTTCCTTCGTATACTGAACGCACCACATGAACTTTTATTAAAAACTTGATAGAAACTCATTAACATGGTGCGAACTGTTCAAAACATACACGTCGAGACAGCCTTCGACGGGCTTTCTCAAGTGCACTGTCTTCCACGAAATCGCGAATGTACTCGAACGCGGACGAAACTCCCTGAAACGTTTACAGCGCATGCGCCCCGTTGATCGTGTCGCTGCGAATCGACCAATCAGAATCTTCGTAACGTGCCTCGAAAGAACTCCGTTGGAAATTTGCGCGGGAAACTGAATTTCCAAGAAGCTCGTGCACGGAATCGACCAATCGGTGTTCGGTCACGTGACCACACCGCCGCCATCGTTATTTTGTTTTGCTTTAATGCTGATCATGTTGAACCTTCGTATGCACGAATGAAACGATTGAAACCGATCAAAATGAATTCGTTTTTAATTACGATTTACTTTATTTAGAAAGGATAATATGTATTAGGTACAAGGAGAAGATCAAACACAATCATTTAAACAATCGACTATTATTTTGTACTCTTGAAATATAAAAACAACATTTACGAAAATATAAACAACCATTCTTTAAGTTCCTCATAAGAACGACGCACTTTTGGTATGGTGTCAAACATAAGAATAACAATGAATGATATCTCGTTATCTTGTATATATATATATATATATATATATACGATTTAGTAATTAATATGCTGTGCTTTTAAATATTTCAACGAAACAGAATGTAAATACGTGCACGTATCGAATGATAAAATTAAGGATGAATGCGAATACAAACATATACATACATTATAATATCTATATATTACAAGATTGTATCAATCCGTTCGAATACATTGCTATGGTACAAAATTTAACATATTCAAAGTGTAGTAAAAGTTAAAGTAGAATTAGGTTTTACCGTAATTCTTCTCTATGTATACAGTACGGATGGACGCTTATGAATATGTCAGTCTATTCCGAAGCACCTGGAACATTAGAACAGCAAATTTGGCAATCAAACGCAGCGCGATTACATTTCAATTTTACGGTACATCCAAAAACGAAAGGAAAGAAAAGAATTTTACTATGTTTTGAATATGTTATACAATTTTTCTCAGTGATTTTGTACAACTTTCAAATATATTACATTAAAAGAGGATGCTCTTGCATCATACGATGCACCACATATCGTGGTAATCGTAAGGTAAGAAAAAAGAAGAAGGTAATATAAAGAACGATCGACCATGCACAATTGCCGACATTGGAGAGAACAGTGCAAAATTTTAAATAGTTCAAACGAGTCTCAGCGACAAAAGCACCAGACTCGAAGTCAATAATAAACTAATCGTAGACGTAGGAGCAGCGTTTAGACCAGGTACCACATTTTTACAAGGTGTTGCTCGTAAAATAAAGTTGAATATAGAGTCCACGATGTTGGCAGGTGTGGGATCCGAACATTTTTCCAAATCGTTAACGATGCAGGCTTGAACAGTAGTAATGTCCCTGCGGATACATTGGAAGAATTAATGTATCGCTATTAGCATAATTCTGTTTTATTTGACTATTTGAACATCTACATACCTGCATTCTTTATTGCCAAGTACGAGAAGATGGTTGATGCGATCCAATCCTATCAAAGATCCATTGTTCGCATCCATAGGAGGGATGTATTTGCCAAAAGTAGCATTGATACAGTTTTCAATCTCTTGTTGTTTCGACTGCAAACATTCTGGTCCGTTAGCAGATATGAATACTAGAAACAATAAGAAATCCATTTAGCTAGAGTTTCTGCGAATAGAAATATTTGAGTATTCGTATACATACGAGCAATACGATCTCCTTCTTTGAAACACACAAAATTCAAGAGAGAATCGGTGATGTTCAAAAGTGTTTTCTTAGTCTCCTTTTCCGATGCTTCCAAACAGGGTTCAGTCGCATCCGTGAAATCGCTTACACATTTCTTAAGCTTAGGGGTCTTGCTGCAATATCTTCTGAACACCACGTCCAAGTCTCCGGTAGGTTTATACTTTTCCATCTCGGATTCGAGCTGCGTCAGGTTTACAAACGATTTAATGCATTCCTCCACTTTATCTTTAGCTTTGACAGCATTCTCGAATGCATCTTCGCCTCCGTTCTTCTCGCATTTTTGTTTAAACAAATTCTTCGCCTCGTCGAGAGCCGGTATCGCGGACGCGTTTATTGCGGCCAAGTCGATCCCGGATATGTTGAGACTTTTTGGGTCTATGAGGTTGGAAACTTTGCCTACCACGTCGTCGACATTTTCTTGAGAGTTAGTGTGCCCAACGAGACCTGGAAGAAAAATTCATCTTGTTAAAAGTAATCCAATACAGAACATTACAGACCTCGCTAGGGAGGGTGAACCCCTGCACGGGGTGTTTAGCCGCCTTTCGACGGCTTCGATTTTGACCTTCGACCATATATATATGTGCCCATAATTATGAAACTGGTCTAAATAAGTCTAGTTTCGAGATATTTCAAGGAAAAGGAAAAGGAAATTCCATGCAATGTTGAAATAACAAGCGCTATCTAACGGTTCATTTTTGACAATATACAAATGCATTATTCCGCGAACACTTTGCAAACATTTGCAAACTCGTTGCATAAAGAGTACATCGTAAGAAACGACAAAACCGTGATACAAATAAATCTTCTCACATCGCATTTATATAATTGTTCTTACTATTGTTTCTTTTTAAATAATTTCATATTATCAACATCTACATTAAAATTTCACTAAATTATACCTGACAAAATGAGTTAGCACTATGCTTAAAATGATAAGAGTACAGTAAAAATGAACGAGTAATAAAATAAAAGTATATATTACAGTTTCCAGAAATATTTATACGACGACGATTTCCCTTTCCCTTCTAATACTTTCTCAACAGACTATATAGCACTTTGCCCACAACCGTCATCTGATAGACGATATAATCTTGGAGCAAGGCATGTTATCTGAAGCCGGGTCTGTAAGTACAGAGCGCGAGAGGAAACTAGCGGGAAGGGAACGGGGCAAGAGGAACGGCAATCTGAATATTCTGAATGGTCAGGCTTCTTTCCCCGTTCCCTTCCCGTTACAATTCTTTCGGCAAGTATATTATATATATTATATATACTGTATTATACTGCGGTGTCGGATTTCGGGCATAAAACGACACCCCGACTGTTTAGGCTAATTGTAAGATACAGCACTGGACTGTTTAGTTTTCAGGAACTGTCTGTGTTTATGTGTGCGTGCGTGTGTATGGAGGGTGCAAGTTTGGCGCGTTTTCGAAGACGAGGCAATCGGGAGAGAAACGAGAAACCCACGTGAGTGTACTTTGGCCTGCGAGGTGCGGTCAGAGTTAGAAGGTTAGAAGTAAAAGTATTGCGCTGTGTTCTGTTTCTGTGTTTATTTTTAATATATATACATGCATATACCGTTTCGTTTCGTTTCCACGCGTAGTCAGTATTTTTATCCCGCAATATGGTCTAGGAATGAAGCTGTTGAAGTTCGAAAGTTTCGTTTTAGAATAAATGTTTGTTTCACGCAACGAAGGCGGAAATATAACGCGTCAGCTGCCTCGCAGTGCTTCAGTTACGAAACACTGAATTCGAGAGCCCGTAGCAAAAGAAGTCTCTCGATCCAAATTAATAATTCCACCCTGTATATCTGCTTTCGGTATCTACTTTCGTTGCTGGTATCGGTATCATTTTGTCGTACGACATCGTCAAGCAGTTGCATGAAATACAATCGAGCAATATCATCGAAATGCATCTAAAGGGGGTACAAAGTACGGAAACCGAGCAGATATCTGTATTCGTCATTCGTCACACGTGCATCGCAAACGTAAACGTTCTGCACACTGCACACGCCCGGCAACGAGGCAGATTCAAATCGATCGTGACAATACAATCATCATTTATCCCGTAAACATTTATAGAATTTGCATTCACGATAAGCAACATTCCAATTGTAAGTACACATTATCGAGAATTCGATTGAATCTTGTCGGATTCCATGCTACGACCAATCGCTTCTTATCGATTATGCGAATGCGATCGAAGGTCGCTCTATCAATCCTTTCAATCGTGGATCGACCATGATTCAAGTTTACAGTACCGTTCTTGTTGAAACAATGCCGACGGACAGCTCGAAACACAACGAGAGCCGCTTGCAGCAGAAAACGGTCGTATTTCAAATTGAGTCTGACAGAGCGAGGGTAAACTAGAAGTCCCTGACATCTAATCCGAGCGAGGCGAACGTAAAAAAAAAAGATCGCACAGCATTCTCGTAGGTGCCTATATGATTTTGTGCATGCGATCGTTTTACACGCATCGAATTCGCCATCGATGTACAACTGTCTCTCTCGCTCGCGTGTTTCCTTCCTTTGTTGTTTATCGCGATGCGTTGCGTGTCGTGAATCATGCCAGCTTGAACTCTGTCAACGTGGATGGAAAACAAAAACGCGCAAGTTCTCTTACGTTTCCCAGTTCTCGTCGACGGGGACGGGGACGGGGACGGAGGCAGTCGCCGAGGGGCAGACTTACCGCAAAGGAACACCACAGCAGTGATTGTCCAGTATTTGTTCATTGCAGGTTCTCTTGATTTTTCACGGAGCAGCACACGTCTCGCCGTGGAGATTATCTTGCGAAACGCCGTGAGGTGAGACGGCGTTTACTCGCGACGGCGAAAGAATACGTGCCGCTGTACGAGCAAGATGGATATACACCGATCAGATGCGCATCACTGCTACGAGCGTGTCGCCTGGCTCGACGGGTCCAAGTTCCCGCTACTACTTCCGTTTCTGTACCCGTTGCCCGCTTCTCCTCCGTTCTCACGAAAGCTCTATAGCGAACTGACTTGTAACGCGACGCACGGAAACCCAGCGAAAAACAAGGGGGCAAAGGTGAAAGAGCAAGGCGTGAATTCGGAAACGGAGCACGCAAGACTTCGGACGATCACAGTAACGCTGCTCCGATACTGAACCGCTGAGCGCGTGCGCTCGACTTATATAAATTCGATGGGAATACTTCTACCCTCTCCACTCTCCAGAGTGCACGCACACGCACGCACGAAATCTTACCACGTTTCAATTTCACGACGAAACATTTCAAAGTTCTTCTCGATTTTACAGGTTCCCGCCGTTCCAAACGTCTGCCATAGAGATATGCGGCTCGCTGCGGGAAGAACACCACTGGACCTCTATGCAAAGTAAAAACGTTCTAGCCGAATCGCAGCAAACTGGAGTGGAATAGAAATTTATTTTCTTCCTTGACACTTTACCTACCGAAAGCCTATTAATAGGATTTTCAATAATCGTGTACCAAAAGGAAGCATAGAAATTTTCTTTTAGACGACGTTATTGAGGGCGACCTGTTAGTTCCCAATGAAAATTGCATTGAATAATGTTTAGCCGTGAACAATAGATTTTTCAAAATTATGCGATAATCACCGGTCGGTAATGTGCTAGTATGTTTAATAAGTTGGAAATAATATAACAGTATTTTTAAGATCTTCTAATATTTTTACGAATTGCAGGTGCTGAGCTTTGTCATAGACGCATAAAATCCGCGGACCAGTGATAAAACATGCGAAGATTTTGCTGAAATGATTTTTTCGAAATGGTTTTCGAACGAATCCTGATTAGTTGTGGAGCGGCGGATACCTCGTATTTTATAGTACACAGCGACTAGCAATCGAGCGAACGGGAAGAATTTATTTTTGCGAAACCTGCATAGTTTCGATAAAAAGACAACGAGTTCATTGTCCTTGCATTCGAACCGACGCGACGGCAAAACGTCCTCGTTTGGGTCATATGCTTTTTGTTACACGCTTCCGATGACTCGAAAGATTTCATGGACGGAATTTATAAAGCGTGTAATACTTTACGGGTCCCCGATACCTTCATCGGCCGCTCGTAATCAGTTTAATGGGCTTTAGGCTTTTAAAATACTTGGAAAGGTGGGGCGCTGGGTGCGAAAATTTTTTATGCTTTTCAAAGAGGCGTGTTCGTATAGGAACATTTGTGTGGATTACGCAGAATGATTGTATACGGTAGAAGCAGTAGGTAATCAACAATTCAGCTGATTTAAATAGTTTTATCGTGATAAATGTAATTATTGTTGCGTAGATGTTTATACTCCGTAGAATGTGTTTACAACAAGCATCGGTGGTTCAGTGGTAGAATGCTCGCCTGCCACGCGGGCGGCCCGGGTTCGATTCCCGGCCGATGCAATTTCTTTTTCTTTTTATCCGATTTTTTGTTACTTTTTTCCTGATCCGATAAAGAAACGTATATTTCGGCAGGAGGTACTCCACGGAGAATTTGTTTACGCGCAGTCTGCGTTCATTTCATCCAGTCACCGTTGCTAATATATGCAATACTTTGACAGACGGAAGTTATAAATATTACGTAAACGGGATTCACCTAAAAAAGTATTTTACGTATCGATTTAGATGCAAACACGCGACAAGTACATACATGTAAGAAGATCGTTAAAGTCTCCAACATCTGGATGTTGGTATGCATATGTATATTCTCAGTGCCTTTATTTTATTCTGAAGCTAATTAAACCATCTGCATAATTTTCTGCGTATAGTATAAACTCTGAGCATATCGTAACTAGTTAAGAACATTCTGTTTCGATAACCTGACAGACACAATTTAGCTGGACATTTGATTCCTTATCTTCCACGATAAGATTGTTCTCTGATAACGCAGGCTGGCTAATAAATATTGAATAACTGCAATAAATTGTTGGACTGTGCATCGACGCGACAATATTCAACCGCACGCGCGGCGGAAAAACTTCTATTGCAAGCTGGCAATAAAAATAGCGATAATAAGTTGTCGTTAGGCAAATCATGTGATTGGTAGAAGTATTAAGATCAAGTATAAACGTTTATTCGAATATTTCACGTTTCATATAATATCAGAATGATAATAAAATCGTATTTTATGTAAAACAGTACATTTGAGTTTCCACGTTTTAGTTCTTCCGGTGTGTAAAGTGTAACGCGTTGAACTTGATAAAACACAGGCTGAAGTAGCAATCAAACTTTAACAAGGGTATAATCGATCGTGAGTCTCTAGGATCTCGCCGTTTCCAGTAGGTAAGCAAGTATAAGTGTACGATATAGATTGTAGATACATGTTTACGCTGTATTGGACCCTGTAACCAACTTCTGTTCCTTATACACTATGCACACATACGATTCATATAATTGTGTAATGGGATAATAATTGAATTGCAGAGGTTCCCAACACGATCAACACAGTGCAGCCGGCTTCCCGGAGTAATTTTATTTGCGGATTGTCGAGGAACATTCGTGGTTCGTGGACTCGACCGAGAACCGCTGTCGAACGTCTATGAAGAACAATGGAGCTTATTTTGCAAGATTATTTGCTCGGTGCCCTCATTATCGAATGGTCAATGAGTCACCGATCAACTGCGCCCGAGAAAACCGGGTTGTATTTAACCTTTTTTAAATCATTCATTATTACATAAAGGAGGCCTTACAGCATTCGAGAGAGAGAGAGAGAGAGAAAGAGATAGATAAAGATAGAAAGAACCGAGTATGTTTACCGTTCGGTCCGTAAATAATGAACACAAGTGTGCTGCGCGGATAACCAAGCTGCATAGGTTTGCTGTCGGCTTTGACCGTGAAAGCTTAACGTCCTTGATAAAGCCGATAATTCCGAGTAGGCTATAGTTGCGTTCAAAGTTCACAGCTTGTAAGCATTCCGCATCATTAAATCAAAGTACGCGTCATGGTCGATGCTCGCGCTGATCGCGCTATAATAGTTCATGAACTCCTCCTCGGTGACCTGAAATTAACGTGGAATTACGTTTCAGGTGATCAAAGATGTTTCATAGTTACGAGATGCTCTGCTTATAGGCGCAACTATAGCTTGATACATATATATATATATGTATCAAGAACGAGAACATTTGGAAAATATATATCTGTAGTTGTAAGGAAGAACGCCGCATGTCGCAAACTTCCACATTCGAGATATTGTCGTTTAAAGTTTTCATCACTAATGCTTTCACATAGGACATCGGTTAAATTGCATTATTCTTCCGAGCCTTTCGAATTCGTTTTTCCTGGCAACCACAGATATAATGTATGTAAAACAGTCCTCACGGTGCCGTCCCTGGTGTTGTTTTGCTCGAAATTGCCCAGGAACTTGTTCAGGATGCTGTCCTCGCTCTCCTCCCCACTTATATAACGAGGATGACATTTCACGTTATAGAGTCCTTTGAGATCGTCGATCGTGATCACACCGTCGCCAGTTTTGTCCAGCTTCTTGAACGCCTGATCCACCACGTTCTTGCGGCTCTGCGTCATCGGAGGCTGCGCAACAAAACGTATATCGTCATCGTCGCGATCGCAATCCGATATCTTGAGAACCGCGGCCATCGAGATCGAGAACTTCCGGTACCCGTATGCCAACGATGAATTCGTCGACGCTGACGTTCCCGTCGCCGTCGGTGTCGAACTTCTCGAAGATCTCTTTCACCTCATCCTCGGAAATGTCCAGGCCCGTCTCCTCCAGACCTTTCATGAACTCTTCGAGGTTCAGCTTTTTGTTCCCATCGTCGTCCATACGACGAAACGCTCTGGAAATGAAAACGAAAGTGAAAATAACGGGAGTCGGCTGTCTTTTGCTTTCAGGATCGCTTTCAGCAGTTTATCGTCAACTCACCTACCCAAACCGAGAATACCGTTGGCACCTCTGGCTAGGCAGAGCAAACGCAGCTTTTCTATGGAATCCGTGGCTGTGTGTATGGCCCGTTGGGCCTTATTGATCATCTCAGTCTCTTTTCTGGTCGTCGCGCTCTGCGGTCTGTTAAAGAACATCCCTGAAAGAGGGAAACCCGTTCTCCTCACCGTTGCGACATGACGCGTTGACTCACGCGACAAGAATGACGCCGAATCTCCACGAAAGAGATAGCTAATTCTGCCACGTAGTTTAATCTACTCTACAAACAATACACGTACGATACACGCAATATCGAACGAACCTAAAGTTATACCGTCGGACGTTCCATTTAGGTGCACGGTCGAATCCCTTGCAAAATGCTTTTCAATATTCGCAGTCTTTCTGAAAAGACAGAGAAAAAGATAACGGGAGCGGAACTGGTGGGATTCACGCGAAGAGTGGGAGTTGCGGTATCGGTCTGGTTTGCTCCGATGTGCACGCTAATCCCAGGATTACTGCACCTGCCGTTTCGACTTTTTTCATTTTTTCAAAACACCGGGGAATACGCGGTGTCCCCTGTTACGAGCTCGTGCGGAATAACGTAAAACAAACGTGTCATTTTATTCGATTGCAGAGCGCGGCTAATAGTCTGGCTTTATCAAATACCCGACCTATATTTAATTAATGAAATGTCGACGAAGGACGAAACGCCGCGAGCGGATCTCAATTTCGCAATTGCACGAAAAGTAGGAGGAAAGTATCGATTCGATTCTAATGTAATTTGTCGTGGTCCGATCGATTAGCATAATCTGCGTACCGCACGCGCCTTCTCGTAATCAGGTAGAGACCAAAATTGGCTTTTGTTAATTAATTTATACTGTTCTAGAACGCTGCGGACAACCGTTGTCGAAAACATTGTAAAACGCTAATTACGAGCTAATCAGTCTCTTAATTAGTCTTTTATCTTCTACACGTTTACTTTGTACTTACCTCGATTCTAAGAAGAGGAAGTCGGAATCATGCGCGCCAATTTTGTAGATGATTCTTGACGGAACGACAGCGGTCGAGGATCAGGATAAAGGAGCAGGAAAAATTCGTGACTACTCCGAAGAAGACCGGAAGGCGAATGACGGTAGATGGTCCCTTTGACGCGGCTGGTCGCATTCGATAGGAGGACATACAGTGGATCACACCACACGTATGTACGTACGTTGATCGACACCACGCTCACATAGGAAAACAAGGTGTGCTGTCGTGTGGTGTGTGTGTACAATGTCCATACAATAGTCTGTAGAACGTATCCATAACGACCAAACAGCCACAACACGTGTATCGGCAAAAATTTCACGCGTGATCAATTCCCAATACCGATTTCCTATCGGTGGTTTACTATATACATATGTTGTACATGTTCGTATATACACATATAGTGTAGGACATAGGACGATCCCTAGTACGTGCAGGGCAAAATTCTATGCATCAGCTCGCTCTATCTCTTCGGAAGAATCGTTCTACGTACTGTGCGAACGACGCGACCTTTTCTTTCTCTTTTCATAGACAATTATTTAAACAATTTCATGGACGCTCGACCTCCTTCGGACTCGCTATAACTAACCTAAACAGGACCTCCTAGCGTATTCGAATTCAAATTGACACAGCGGTAAAAGATCGATGAAATAACAAGGTAAACAGTTATTTTTCGATGTGCTTTTCTTTTTATTCAAATTCATGAGTCAACATCTACACCGCGGAGATGTTGAAATTATGCATTTATAATAAAATTGAGACGCTATGTTATTGTTGATCTTTTAAAATAATTAAAGGGAAAAAGCAATTTGAAAGTGGCTTGCAACAGAGACAGAGAATTTTTATTTTGCTTAAAATCCGCAGACTAGCGAGTGTTGTATTAAGAAAACAAAAGTCACGATGTTTCGAGTAAGTTTACCCACAAATAACAGAACGGTATAACTTATATCGGGGAAACTGTGTCAAATTGACGCATGACGGATTTAATACTATAGACTTTACATATATGTACATACATGTGGAATATAAATAAAACCTATTAGGATTTCAATATCCTTGGTGTCGTTTTGTAGCGCGCAACGGTAATATCCGGTCTTTGTTTTTTCCAACGATCTGCTTCCCCAACGACTTGTTTCTATCGCTGCCGGCGATCAATGATCTGTAACGTTAGATCGATCGTATACCAACTTGTTCTTATCGAAGGACATTTAATATTAATGTATTTTCCGACGTGAACGAACGTGAAACGATAAGGAACCATAAATTCGTATTCGTATACGAATCATATTGGCGGGAAAAGATTGCCGGCGGTCGTTACAGTAGTCTGTGTTACCGACGGAGTAGTTGTCGCTAACTTACCATTCGACGCGCAATCGATAATAATCTAATCGCCTTTCTCGTAATCGCCTTTCTTTCGGATAATTATATATTTATAAGCGAACAGATGCAATGAAAATTAATGGAACAAGAGTGTTAACAGGAATTTCATTTGAAATTAACAGAATTAGAATAGAAACTTCTGGAATTGCCGAATGCCATGTGTTGCGTTTATCCGCCAATGGGATGAGGACATTTGGACCGAGCTGCAGCCGGCTTATCTTTGATTGGTTATTCTGCATTGCGTGGGTCCATCCGATTGGTGGATCTTCCCGGATTTCTCTTGCTATAACACAGCGTCGTGGCTGGATCGTATGACAGTCGGTCTTGAAACAACGAAGCGTAGTGTTTGTCGCGGGCCCCGTACGTTTCCGCTATTTTTCCTGCGATTATTCGTGAACGTTTCACGACAGCAATGAAAAAAGCGTTAATATTGGTGTCGGTCCTGTTCCTTCTGGCAGGTACGTTACACAGTACAACGATAATTATCGAGGAAAAATGTGTTCAGACTTACACGTTAACCGTATCGCAATAAAAATTTTCCTGCTCGTTGTTGTTTAGGATTCGCCAGAGCAGAAAATCAAGTTGAGGAAGATGTCGGAACCGTAGAAAATGATTTGGGCGTCAGTCGGGAAGCATCTCGAACAGGTTATACAGAGTTTCTGTTTTCTTTTTTACTTATCCACCTTGTTTCATCCGCCAATATTTGATTGATACACAGCTACTCGTAGCAGGCATAGAAACGCCCCCTTCCCTCGATTATTCTGGTCAAATTTAAATGGACCGTTGTACTCATGTCTACGTTGCTTACGTACAGCTAACTCGTTGTTGAAACGATCTTGTCGCATTGATAATACTTGCTCGTGTTTGTGTTAAAGCAGATATAAAAACGCTCCCTTCCCTCGATTATCCTAGTCAAATTTAAATGGACCGGTTGTATTCATGGTTACATTGTTTACGAACAGTTAAATCACTGTTTGCAGCTAGTTTGAAGCTAACTTGCTGCATCAATAATAATTGATGGTATCTGTGTTAAAGCAGGTAGAGTAACATCCCCTTCCCTCGATTATCCTAGTCAAATTTAAATAGATTGCGCAACTCATGTTTGGCTGTTTACGAACAGTTAATTCGCTGTTGAAACTAACTTGTTGCATCAATAATAATTGCTCGTGTGTTTCGTAGATGACCAAGCCGTTCAGAGAGAAGAGGAGGCGATAAAGTTGGATGGATTAAATGTAGCGCAAATGAAGGAACTGAGAGAAAAGGCTGAAAAATTTGTGTTCCAGACTGAAGTCAATCGTATAATGAAACTTATTATTAATTCGCTGTACCGCAACAAAGATATATTCCTTAGAGAGCTGATATCCAATGCTTCCGATGCTTTGGATAAGATCAGATTATTATCCCTAACGGAGAAGAATGTCCTAGACAATAATCCCGAGTTGGTGATCAGGATTAAATCGGACAAAGAGAACAAAATATTGAGTCTAACTGACTCTGGTATCGGTATGACGAAGAAAGAACTGATTAATAATCTGGGAACAATCGCAAAGTCTGGTACAGCTGAATTCTTGGGCAAAATGCAAGAGACTTCGAATACTCAGGATCTGAACGATATGATCGGTCAGTTTGGAGTAGGTTTCTACTCTGCTTTCCTAGTATCTAACACTGTGGTTGTCACGTCCAAGCACAACGACGACAAACAATATATTTGGCAGTCGGATAGCTCCAGCTACAGTATCGTCGAGGATCCGAGAGGGGATTCCTTGAAGAGAGGAACAACAGTCAGGTACAGAAAATAACATTTGCTATTATTAGACTGCGGATGTTCAATTTTTATAGACAAATTTTAAGAAAGTGGCAAGAAGCTGTAGAGATCCAAAACAAATAAAAATTTAACTAAATCCCATCAAATTTTATATTCTAGCATTTTTTGAATATTTTCATAAGTCATAAAGATCCGCAGTTTAGCTATTACGTACTATATTTTCAATATTAAAGTAAAGTTATTCAATAAACTTAATTGATTTGTGATTTCAGCCTTCATCTGAAGGACGAAGCGTTGGATTTCCTGGAAGAGGACACTATCAGAAACTTGGTGAAGAAGTACTCGCAGTTCATCAACTTCCCCATATATCTGTGGAGCAGCAAAGTTATTCAAGTCGACGAAGAAGAAGACGACGACGAGAAACCCATAAAGGAAGACGAGAGCAAGAAAGAAGAATTAGACGAGGATAAAGTATCGGACGAGGAAGACGATGCGAAGGTGGAAGATGCCGAAGAAGAAAAGAAGACGAAGAAAGTCGACAAAACCGTCTGGGATTGGGAATTGCTAAACGATTCGAAGCCTATATGGACCATGAAACCATCGGAAGTCGAGGAGAAAGATTACAGTGACTTTTACAAAGCGTTGACGAAAGACACTCAAGAACCTTTGGGAAAGATTCACTTCGTAGCAGAAGGCGAAGTCACCTTCAAGTCGCTTCTTTTTATTCCGAAAGTACAACCTGGGGATAGCTTCAATCGTTACGGCACCAAGTCCGATAACATTAAATTATATGTTAGGCGAGTGTTTATCACCGACAAGTTCACCGATATGATGCCGAACTATTTGTCATTCATTCGCGGTATCGTCGACAGCGATGACTTGCCGCTCAACGTATCTCGTGAGAACTTGCAACAACACAAGCTGATCAAGGTAATCAAGAAGAAACTGATCAGGAAAGTGTTAGACATGATCAAGAAGATTCCTAGAGAAGAGTACGAGAAGTTCTGGAAAGAATACAGCACAAACATTAAACTGGGCGTGATCGAAGACGCTCAAAACAGAGCTAGACTGTCGAAACTGTTGCTCTTCCACTCCTCCACTCAGAAAAGCTCCACGACTCTGGCAGATTACGTCTCCCGCATGAAGTCTAGTCAGCAATACATCTATTATATCGCAGGCTCCTCCGAGGAAGAGGTGAAGAAGTCTCCGTTTGTTGAAAGACTGGACAAGAAGGGATACGAGGTGCTATATTTGACCGAAGCCGTAGACGAGTACGCGATTTCAGCTCTTCCCGAATTCGATGGCAAGAAGTTCCAGAACGTGGCGAAAGAAGGTTTCTCTCTTGACGAGAGCGACAAAGCCAAGGAGAGAATGGAATATCTGAAGACAACGTACGAGCCGTTGATCAAATGGTTGAACGACATCTTGAAGGATCATATCAGCAAGGCTCAAGTCTCTGAGCGTTTAACGGACTCGCCGTGCGCGTTGATCGCCAGTATGTTTGGCTGGACCGGAAACATGGAGAGACTCGCGATTTCGAACGCTCATCAGAAAAGCGACGACCCACAGAAAACTTATTACTTGAATCAAAAGAAGACGTTGGAGATCAATCCGAGGCATCCATTGATCAGGGAACTGCTGCGACGCGTGCACGCAGATACCGCCGATGAAACAGCGAAAGAGATTGCTCTGATGATGTTCAGAACGGCTACTCTTCGGTCTGGATATATGCTCAGGGAAACTGCAACCTTTGCTCAGAGCGTTGAAGAACTGATGAGGAGAACATTGGATATTCCTCTGGACGAGCTACCGGAAGAAGAAATAGAAGAAGAAATGCAAGACGAGGAATCTGCGTCGATGGATAACGACGAGGAAGACGAGTCGGAGAAGATTATAGATATGGACGCGAGCGAGGAAGAGAGAGACGAGAAAAAACACGAGGAACTGTAACCTATGAAAACTGTATCGCATAAGTCTAACTTTGTCACTGTATAAGTAACCGTACAATGTACGGTTACACAGTGTCCGATTGCGTCGCGTTGCAATCGAAAACGAACTCTTGTAATTGTACAGAAAAGGAAAGAAGTGTTCGTCGATGCTTCTCTCGCAGCATTTAAAGTGTTCTGTAATGATAACGGCGTTATTACAAAGACACGAATTCGAAGGGTACAATATTCCGCGTTTTCCTTTTTTTAAGTTCATCCATCGTAATACGCGTACAATATTGTAGACACATCGTAGGCTACATCTTTGATAACGAATTATAGTTGTTATTATTATTGTAATTTATTTCATTCAACTTCCTCTCACTTTTTTTCTATAGTGACCTAACAGAAGGATCATTCGTCGAGTATAATAAAAGCATGTTTGTGTTGCGAATGAATGTGTTTGTATAAAAGGACATTAAAAGACTATGTCACACTATCGTTATGGTTTCATACTTTACCATTACCGAGTTACTCTTTATTCTCTGGATTTCTTCTTACAGAAATCTCTTTCGAAAGTTTAAATAAAGCGCGCGTATCGACAACAACGATCGTGTGAAAGACGAGCAAAAATTTTGTTTTATCTAGCACGGTTTATTGTTTGTATAGAAAGGGTTTCGACTCTGTGGCGCTCGCTCGAGAGTACATTTCGTACGTGATCTCGGTGAAATGTCTATAATAATCCTGTTGTATTTTGCATTTCTGTAGTCGGTGATTTTAAAACAATGTAAAATTATTCGTTTCCGGCATGGCTGTCGGTTTCGGGGACGAGCCAATGGGAACGCTGGATTCCGTTGGGACCCGGACGAATGGCGTAGATATCCGAGCGCGGCCGAGCGCTCATTTCCGTTTTCGAATCCGACGTCACCTACTCTGAAAACCCGTGTGTTTTGTGTTTCTTTGGGGCCACGATGATTATCGCTAATTTAACGTAAGTATCATCACGTTTCCCGGATGAAATCGCGTAGATTCGATGCAGTGGGATTCGCGCGGTGTCGTTTGTAAAAGGAGACTGGTCACGAAACCGTGCGAATTCCTTTGTGTAAGTTTCCCACTGAACAGCGAACAGCTTACTCGCCATGCCGGTCTATAAAGCAGTCCTTCTTTCTCGGGCACATTCAATTCGTCGAGATACGTTGGGATTAATCGAAACCGATTGTCTTTGTTCCATTCGCGTGTCATCCTCAGCATTGACATGATCGAATCTTCCGTCGATAGATAAAGAACTCACCGACGATATACAAATCACCACATATAAACAAAATAAATGGCGTCGGCATACTTCGGCACCGAATATGACAAATTTTCGATCATTCAGTATTTTTCTCAGCCCTTTTCGACTCGTCCATAGGACGCTCTACGTTAATGGAAACGTATTCCCTTGCACGCGATGGAAATCATCTAACATCGTTGCCGGAATTTATATTATATACACGCCGTGTATATTTTTTCGCTTTTTTCCTTTTCTCACGTATTTGTTAACGAGCGGCTCTCTTTTACCAGAGTTTCTAATGCTCCGAGCACGCGACGTAACCATACTAAATAGTTTAATAGATTCCGAACGTTGTGCTTTGTGTCGGCTGTGTTTCAAACACACCTGTTAGCGAACAAAATTTAGGAGACACATATACAGAAAAATTATTTTGAAAAAGACATTTTTATTTTGTTATTGACGGGATGGTATTTGTTTCAGGTTGAAATTATTGAAATTGAAATCAGATTTCTTCAAGTTGTAAAAGTATTTCAAGCAAAACATTAAACAGATACTCTCACATCCGTAGTTAATAAATAAGCAAAAAAAAGAGTGATAACACCGTACGTAATACTTAAGCATTTAAGTAGTAACTTTACGTCGTAAACTGAATCGTGATCAAAATGGGCATCCAAGATTTGCAAGTCTTTCTGGATAGCAACTATGTACAGGGAGGATCGGTACCAGTCGATCTGTTGAAAATCGCACGTACCATTACGCAAAGGCAGCACAATCGTATTGGTAAAGCGCAGCAATTGCATTCTGGAAAGTTGAAATTGGTACTTGACGGAGAATGCTGTTTAGATAGATTATACGGCGGCTATTTCTCAGGTAACACATTTCCGTCTGTTCGAGATATCATTTACATCTGAACGAGTATTAACCGACGATTTTTTGCCCTTCAGATTGGACTTGCGGAGGACAATGGAACCGAATGCTGCAGTTTCTGGCAGTCCTCATACAGAAAACAGAAATGTCAGGCTTGGAATTAGCTGTATTCTTCAATGGATGTTTCGAATCTCCCCGGCGCGCAGATTGGATACAGAATCAACTACAAGTCAGGATTAAAGTGAATAATGTAAGCAAATTTTAATTTATACACGATACAACTCCTGGAATATCTAGTTAATCCGAGATAATCGTTTCTACAGGTATTGAAACACATTTCGATAAAAGGTACTCCACCACCAAAAATTTGGTGGACTCCTCCTGTTTGTTTAAGGACCAGTCTGCGAATGGCTCTGAGACATTTAAACGTTACAGTTGTAAGTAGAACTGTTTAAAGTATCTCGTGACAGTATGTGTCTTGGCATTGCATTGTTTACCGTGTTGTTCAAACAGTTATGCAGTATGGACGACCACCATCAAGAAGTAATTGCTTATTGTCGAGAAAATAATTTCAACGGCTTGATCGCCGATGACGCGGAGTACGCGGCATTCGATCCTCCACGATATTTCTCGTCGGAACAGTTGAAGCTGACGTACAAGGTATAGGCACGGTTCTTTGGATCGATGATGAGTAGACTCCGGATTTTATGCATTTATAACAAAAATGAGCAAGTGCAATTTAAAACAGTGAAAATATTAAAAGATTTTAAGAGTATTAACCCTTGGCACTCGAGTGGTGACTCTGAGTCACCACTAAAAATTGCTGTACTATAATTCAAAATATTGTTTACATTATTAAATATCGTAGGAGGTATTATATTAATGTCGTATCCACATGAAAAGAATCACATAGAATGGAATTATTCTAGCTAGGAAGAAATGTTTAATTTTCGAGATAAAATAGCTCCGAGTGCAAAGGGTTAAAAATTATTAATGAAGAATATGAACTTATATTTAACTCCTGTGTCTTGCAATTGATGCCCAAACTTTTTATTTTGCATAAATATCCGGAGTCTAGTGATGAGCAACACTGCAGGTTGCTCGTCACTGCTTTAGATAATTGTTGTTCGCGTATTTAGCGGAACGATTAAGCGAGATTACATTTCTCTTCAAGGACTCCCTCGACACGAAGGAATACATACTCCCCGAACTTCTAAAAACATTGAACATACCATCCGATCGATTGTGCTTGTTGGCTGCACTACTTGGAAATTATATCTTGACCGAGCAGGATTTGGCTGATTTTTATAAGAAACTGAACGTGAATGCTAACTTGAACAAAACGAACACAGACAAAAATGAACTTACGATAAAAGCGATCGCCAATTTCGTCAAAGACCTTCTATCCGTTGAACTGGATGTGGTGGCGCAAAAAGTGTTCGGCACTTTGTCGGATCCAAGGTGTTCGAAACTGCGACAATCCGTTCAGTACTACATCAATGGAACGAAAGAAGGGTTCTTGCATTATAAACCGGTGAAACAGAACAGAGGTAAGAAGTTTCGCTCCGATTCCGTGTGGTCGCTTCTATCGTCAGTCAGTCTTCTCTATCTCTCTCTTCAGTTAACCCTTATGTAGTCAACCGGGTACCCATTTACTGTATTTCTTTCAACAATTTGTTAATGTTCCTCTAAAAAATATTACAAAATTTCTCTGAATGTCCATTCTTTACTCGCTAATATATTAATTTATAGTCTTATAATGAGAATTTGTGCAAACATGTTAAATACAGAAAGGTTTTAAATAATCTATACATTTTGGTCGACTACAAAATGGTTAAATTCCGTAAGGTCGAGAGTAACGTGAAGCAAACGAACGTGTGTTTCAGTGCATAAATTGGACTCGAAGCAAAACGCGGTACAAACCCCAACGTCGAATTCGACCGAAACGCCGGCAACTTCCGATGCCGATTCGAATTTAGAGACGTCGAGATTCGCGTCCGAAACTGTGGAGAGCGAACGCGAGAGTTTAAATGCGTACAAGCAAGCCACAGTGAACGCGAAGTCTGCCCCGCAAATTGTGATAGACCCACCCGGTATTCAGGGTCATGGAGATGCCGATAATATTAGAGCGGAAGAAACGGAACAAAGTAAGAGAGGATGCGAACGCGGTTGAACGATCGAACAACCGTGGTTAGCGTTATTCCCGTGTTTTTGTTTTGTTTTTCTAATCCGGCGAAACGTTGTTTAGGTAATGGACACGCTATAAACGGTACCCACAACCTTTTAATTAGTTCGTCGAGTTCGAGTAGCAGTTCTTCCGCCACATCGCCATCCCACGCAACGGCCGATTCTGCTAGACAAGCTGAGAAGACTAGCATTCCCACCACTGTGCCAGAAGTGATGCGCACCGCGTCCGAGAGACACCAGAAAGGCTTAATGTCTCCCCATATCTACCAGATTCTCATCGCCGGCGAGATCAAACTACCGGTCCTTCTGGAGGACGAGAATCATCGTGAATTCCCATCTATTCATCTGATTTACAGACCCGTTAGGCAGATGGTGTACGCGATATTGTTCAATCTGCATCATCGAATGTATTTAGCAGCTAAAAGTAAAGAGAAAGGTGGTAAGTATTGTAGAACGATTGTTCCTCGATCTCGTTGAAGTCGTTGCTACGCTCTCTTGGTGTGTCTCCCGCAGACAGCGAAAAGATCGAAGTCCCGGACGTTCTGATAAAAGAGTGGGTATGGTCCAAATCGAATCCGTATCAGGCCCCGGAATTGGTCAAGGCGGAGCAAATCGGTTGGGGCGTTCCTACGATTCAACGTTTGTGGTTTGGGTGAGAAACTTTTGTCTTGGTTGCTTATGTCTCCGTGTCATATAGTGTAGATCGACCTTAAATCAACCGAACACGCAGAAAAATGATCCTTTGCATCCTTCAGCACAGGTATCGATGACAAACGCCGCCGTCTTAGAGGATTCTTGACTTGCATGATGTCCGACACTCCTCTCATGCTAAATACGACCTATGTACCCCAACACTTGCTGGTCATGGCTTGTGTCTTAAGGTAATTAAGTCGAATTGACACGATCGAATGTTTCGCTTGCGGAGATTCGTGTTGCTTTAACGCGGCCTGTTCCTCTTCCAGATATATCATGTCATTCTCAGATATAATCAAGATACTGCGTCGCCAGGAGCTAGACGCTTTCATCGCGCAAGCATTTTCACCGGAACTCATGAACGCTCAGTATTTACAAGATCTTCAGGTACCGAGACTACATGTCGCATGCACGTCGTCAATTCCATTCGATAAATTGCTGATCAACCTTATTTCCTCCGTAGCTTCCTTTAGTGACATCCCGCGGAGTACAGCTAGCTACATTGTTTATGGCTGGCGTCGAAACTGCCCTCTTGGCTAACGATGCTTGCGGCGCACCAATCCCGTGGTTAATGTGTTGCCCATGGTTATATTTCGACGGTAAATTATTTCACCATACGTTAGCCCGTGCTACGATAGCGAAAAATCTATTGGAACTCTGCAGTGGCCATATAGAACGTGTTGTGAAAGTAGAACGGATGAGGAAAGCCGTACTGGAGGGTATCAATGTTGTTTTTGCACGACCCCCGATGCCTGTTGCCCCAGGTAACTGTCGATCAATTTTTCTTTTCTTTTTTTGTTGTTACAGCTTTTTCGATCTTGCCTCCTTACACCTTTAACATCTGACATTTGAAAAGTTGCTGTAAATAGTTGTTAAATATGTTGGTATCTAATCAATAGACAGCGGATTTTCTGCATTTATGACAGAAACAAGTAGGTGTAATTTAAAACAATAAGAACATTGGAAGAATTTGAAGGTACTGTCATATATTATTTTCAACCGATTGAGAGGAATTATAAACATATTAAGAAAGAAAATAAAATTTTTATTTTTCATAAGGATTCGCTGTCTACTAATCAATTACTAGACATTTAAGTATTCTATGAGATATTGTATCGGTACCCATTTAAAGAATCATAGAGAATGAAAATATTCTAGGTCGAACAAATAGTCAACAAATAATTTAGGTCGAACACCTTGACATGTTGCTTCCTGGTCATCACACCTTGATTAGGCCTCGAATGTACATGCATACACAACACACAGCGAATCGAGAAAGCTATGGCAATTTTTAATACAAGTTCCCAGAGGTGTTCCCAAGGGAAATATATAAGTTGCCGTTTTGCGGTATGTTTACGTAACCGTAGATCCGTTTCCCCAGGTATACGTGTGTCGGTGCCCCAAAATATTTTAGCCGCCAGTTGCACGATCAACGACAGTTTGATGCGCGGCCGTGGAAACGCAACGATGCCTCAACGCGGATTGATGCGTCGACCTATACCGTCGCGCGGTGGTCAATTGGAGATTGCTGGAGTCGTGGTTGGTCAATGGGGTGCCAACTACGGACAACCCGGTCGTCTGCCTCAACCGTTGCAAGGCCATCCTCGTGGACGACTTCCACCGCAGGTAAATCAAAAAATTCCATACGTCGGTTTTTTATTGTATACGTTGGTGTTACCACGTATCTTCTTGTTTTAGGTAACGTCGATCGGCGGTCTGAAATACGGTCTTCCACGTGGGTTCGCTCCGATGGGTCGATCAACGTTCCCCACACGTGGAAGCAATCGCGCGCAAATAGCGGGACGCGGGAAAAAGACCCAAATGAAGGTGAACGATATAGTATTCTCTCTTAGAAACGAATCAGAAAACCAATTCCGAGCTGCGAAATCCGTTTTTTCATTGCCAGAGTGATCGATAGACTGCGGATTTTATGCATCTACGGCAATAAAGATTTAAGGACATCAGCGTATTGGTTTCAGCTTGAATCAGATGATTCAAAGAAGAAAGAAATTTTTATTTCGCTCCTGTGTCTTGCAATCAATCTAGACATTGCTCACTTTGCATAAAGATCCGCAGTCTAGCGATCAATTTTCCATGCGAACATAGTTGGTTTATTTCAATTTTCCTCTTTCAAATGAGTACACACATACAGGGTGAGGCACCCAAGACTTACACCGAAAATATCTCCGCTACTTTTAGTAATACAAGGAAATACAGTGGGGCAGTGATTGTGACGGAGAATTTTTTTTCTGTAGCTCATATTTTCCGATATTTCGATGGAACGACTTGTTTTGATAAGTGTAACATTATAGCTAATGAAAAGACAAATTCAACCGCGCGTGTAAAACATATTGACCTTCGACGGAGTTATTCTTCAAAAAGCATAACTTAACGCATGACCATGCTTACCGTACTCTACCAGGGTTCGCCCTGTATATGTACCTATGTGTATATGGAAAACATCGAGGCATATTTTAAAAGTATTAACAGTGGTAAAACACTATTAGTTTCACCGAGCTGAATTTTCAGGCGACCGGTAAGAAGAAGACGACCGTGAAGAAGAGTAAAGAGTGCGAGAAGAAAGACAGCAGGGGACGAGGTAACGGTGTGGATGGGATCACCGATTACAAGTAAGTGATAGTAATTGTAATTGCTCCGATCTATGTCAACGTTGACGGGCGAACTATTCTCACGAGCATTGTTGTTGCGAACAGCGATACGATTTCGAGCACGAACGCGACAAAGGATGTGGTAGCGCTGTCGGCGCCGGTGCTGGTGCCGGTGCCAGGCCAATTCGAAGACGCCGTCGAGAATTGCAAAGGGATAGAGAAAGGCCAGGGTGATGCGTCTCTCGTCGCTCCGGTCGGTTCGGTTCCTCCGGTGGCTCCGGTAGCTCCGGTTGCTCCGATTGCTCCGGTTGCTCCCGTCGCTCCGGTTGCTCCGGTCGGTGCAGTCGCTGCCAAGAATTAGGTATTTACATATATATATATAAACATATATATACATGACTTTTTATCGACTTTTAGACACTCCCGGATACGACTTAAGACTGCAATCAAAAATCTTATTATACGTGTAACGAGGTGATTGTGCGGCACACGACATTTGAACGCAATGTTTACAAGCCTCGATCCATGTATGTACATTGTTCGTTTCTCCCTTTTACCGAGCGAAAACGCTACCGCGTAATGGGGAGAACGGTAGAGAGAGATATTCGTTGTTTCTCGCGAGTGTGTTCGCGACGCAGAGATAGACGATACGTTTTCGTCGAAAATCGCCTTAACGTAAGTCGCTACAATTGCACAACAGTGCCGGAGAGAGACTCCTCAAATGTCCGCGCGCAGAATCACTCGATAATGTCTAAAGCTCTGATGGGGCCAAACTAATTAAACTAATATAGGAGACAAGGCATCGGTTGAACGATGTCCGAAGAGACTATGCGACACACACACACAGGATAGTGACCCGTTTCCGACGTACACAATACGATGTCCTCACTGCCAAAACGTACCATTCAATGCGTAAGATACAAAACAAAGCGAAACAACAACCAACAACTACAACAACAACAACAAGACGAGAGAAAACGCGAAAGAAATGATAAACGAACAAAAAAAAAACAGTAAAATGAATGAATGGGGAAAACGGTTAGAAATAACGAAAGAAAAAAAATATATGAAAACAAGAGGTAACGCAAGATAAAATCGTGCTTGTGCTAGACGAGCGTCGTTTCGAACCCTACACCGCGCTCGGAGATCACCAATGGAATGAGAACTCGACTGATTAGTGTATGCGTGCGCTAATTTTACTAAACGAGAACAAGTCGTCGTCAGCTGCTAATAAGTATTTAATTCTTAAGAAGTGTGATTATTTTTTTTACAATGAAAATATATATTTTCCGGTATTATATGAAATGCTCGCACTGACGGTCTCAGTACTCTGTTCGACCGCGGACCGGACGGAGACACGCGAAACGGCGAGTTTCACGGGGACATTGTTCTTTTACAATGAGTGACAGGGACGGGATAGACACGCGGGATAGAATACTGAGACGTTCATTAGCAAATGGAGACTGATGCTTTTCATATAGGTAAAATATATATTTATATATGATTTAGATTAGAGGTTTCCGATATATAGCATAATATATCTGTGTAAGTTGTGAATGCTCGGCAAGCGAGTGCGCGCGTGACAAATATTCTATGAGAGAAAGAGAGAGAAAGAGAGCGTGCTTGTATCGGATTTTGAGCGATTGTTTACTTGCGAATCGCTGTGCGGTTAGAGAGAATGATATATACGAGAGAGGGGGAGCGAGAGAGCGTGCGTGCGTTGCGAAAGGACTACGAGTGAAATTATTTAGGAGAAAAATAACCACAAGAATGTGTATATAGAAGCGTGGTGATGTTGGAAGAATGTTCGTGCTGCGTGGACGTGCGCATCCGCGAAAATACAAACGAGGAGAGGGGAGAGCTGGGCGATTTCTTTTTTGCGCGCGTGCACGCAGCCCCTACGAAATATATTTATTTGCTGTTGCGTCGAGGAGGCGAGAGGAATGCGTTGCGTTTGTTCGACTTCGGAACGAATTACCAATTTGTGCACGATAATTGTAATCGTGGTTTTTCGGGGCTTACCGCGAGAACGTTGAAGAACGTACCGGAAGGCAAAAGAACAGGCGTCAGGTTCTCCGAGAGAAGTTTGTTCTCACGGTACGCCCTGGTTTTGCTTCGAAAATATGCTACAGTGCCGTCGCAAATTCGAAATTCTATCATCTGGTCCGTGCTTTCGAAATTCTAAATTTTGTTAGCCCGACGAAGACCGGGGGAGGAGGGGCGGGGTGAGAAGTTCGGCTTTCTTTGTAAGAAATATTTGTAGAACGAGAATCGTCGTTTAATTTTTCTTCTTTCGCTTTTTGCGCGTTGATGTCCGCGAGGATGGAGAAGAGAAAGTGAGACTTTTAAAAGTTGTTTGCGCCCTCGTGTAGCATATTTTAAGAAATGTATATCCCTCGTTTAATTGTACATACGAATAGTTACTTTAGAAGTGGCACACACAGTGTGATTGGTGTACATAAAGGCGCACCTGTGTTGCGCGCTTGCCGCGAGAACGGGGATAGGGAATGATTATGTTGAAACATAAACAAACAAGAAATACTATTTATAGCGTAGAATAGTCGGAGAGACTTTCTACCAAAGATCATTGGTGAATGGATTTTATCCGTCAAGTATGATATGCGGAAAACGTGTAAAAACGAAAAAAAAAAAGAGAGGAAAGAACAAGACAGCACGACAGAACACGATTATTAAAGAGAAAGGGAGGGAGAGAGAAAGAGAGCAGAGGTTTCGAGGGAAATAGAATGTGTCTTGAGCGCGCGCATAAATAATTGAAAGGCGAGCAAGAGAGAACGAGCGAACGAGAGAAAGAGAGAGAAAACCATTTATTGAGATAATATAACGAGAGATAAGAATAAAAATGTTATATTTTTGTAGATTTGTTATTGCGTAAAATGCATTAAGACAATGAGAAACTTTATATAATTTGAGTGATGGTTAAACGAGCCTGAGAGAGAGAGCGAAAGAGCGAGAGAGAAGAGAGAATGTTAAACAAGTAAGATCGCAGAAAGAGAGTGCAAGAGAGAGAGAGGGAGAGAGAGGGTAGAAGAATGAAAGTGCATTAGATGATGATGATATGTTGAACATGTTCGACATCCGTGATTGATGAAAGAGAAGCAAGAAACAAACGAAAAATCTCATTAATTCTTCTGTGTCTCCGGAACTCTCGGGGGCTCCGAGTTGCTTGGCGCATCAGAACATTTTAATCGAAACAAGAAACAGTTAACGAATGCGAATTTGAAGCCTGAAACAAAGAAGAAAATCAAGAAGAAGATGAAGAAGAAGGGCACGTGGACATCGTGTCAGCTTCGATATAAGAGCGTATGCATAATGATAAACAGTTTTCCCGAATGTAATTCGAAAAATAATGGAAGATTGCTTCGAATAACGATTTCCGATTACACAGAATGCAAGAAAACGAGGTTCCGCGAACGAACAGCCGTGATTGTTCACAGATAAATCATTCGCTATATTGTCCCACGATTTTCAATTGAACAAAAACGATACACACACCCACTCATCTACACACACACACACACACACACAAACCAGTTGTTTTCTTACGTGTCTGCGTATGCGCGTGAGCAAATAGAATAATCAAATGCAAAGATTCGAGAAACAGAGGCCATCGTGTGGATCTTGTTCGAATGTTCAACAGAGAGAGAGAGAGAGAGAGAGAGAGAGAGAGAGAGAGAAAGTAAGAATATAAAATTAACAAAACGGGATAAAAATCGTACATCTAGAAGCCTAGAGGCACGCACCGTTTCCAGATATCGAACAGAACGAACGTAAAACATATTCGAGAGTAAACGTAGACTGTTAAAAAGAAAAAAAAACGCCCACTGTACGCTTTCGTCTGTAAAGCTAGAAGATTTTCTTTCCGAGGAGCAAAAGAAGACCGACGAAGCAAGTCCGACAAAAGGAAAATGTGTATCTATATATATATATAAAAGTAAAAAAACAGCGGAGACGAAAGATACGTGGAAGGAAATGGGAAAACAAGTATGACAGAAAGAAACACATGACGAACACGATCAACGCGACCAACAAGTGTGTGCAAACAAGGAATAATTTAATAATGATAATATTAATTAAATAATAATAAATAACGATAAAATAATATTGATAATAAGTAAATGAAGCGAACAAGCAATACATGGACATAATACAACGGGAAACTGAGGAAATGCGAACGTATATGGAAGCAAAGAGAAAAAGAAACGCTGCGTCTCAGATTCACGAAATCCGCATTGAATACGACAAACGGAGAAAAGTATCGTAACAAAAAAAAGATAAACACAAGGCAAACGGTAGCGTACGGCGAACAAAAATAAGAATATAAACAGTAATATGGAAAAGTTGCGTGTAACACGACCGACGATCAAGAGAAACAAAGAGAAGGCAAATTGACCGCCTTGCCTGCCTGCCTGCTTGCCTGTCTGCCTGCCTGCCTTTCGTTGTAATATGTTGGGGTACGATGTAAAACGTGCGAGACAAACGGAAGAATGGATCCAATGAAGAAAATGAAGCGTAATGGGTAAAGAAAAGTAAACGAATAATAGAAACAAAAAAATATAGGGGCCCACGAAAAATCACCTAGAAGAAATAAACTCTCTTGTGTACTTTTTAGAAGGTAAAGCCAATTTTTGCAAACGATCCAATTGCGTGGTCGCGGTGACGCGACGAACCAGAGGGAAACGTGAATTATTGTACTTGGAAGATTTAATGTGCCGTTAAACAATTTACGCGCTGTGTAATGCTGCTAGAAAACCGGAACCCGGAACCCGGAATACCGAACGGTAGATAGAGAAACGCTTGTTGTACAGGTGAGAAACGAAAGACACGCTCACGGTGTCGATCGGACAGGTGTATCAGAATTTTTCTTTTTGTTTTGTCTTACCGTTTCGCGATTCCATTTTTCCAAACGACCGTTCTCTCTCTCTCGTTGCTCCCTTTACACATTCAGTTTATGTATTATTTCGTCGCGATCGTTACGCTTTTAGTTCGGGGGCAATCCTCCAAAAGAGAACCGCGAGAATCGTTTCTCACCGGACGAACAATCGATTCAGCGATCACAACAGATACATGTGAAACCGTGTCGCTGCCTCGCCGTTCAGTTCCGTATTTAATTATTATTTATCTGTTCGTTTCTCTTTCATTTTTCCCGCTATTATTGTTAATCGACTATTTTTGTTCACCGTTCCATTTTGAAATCGCAATTTGTGCTAGAGTTCTGGGTATTCCTCGCGACGAATCACACAAACTATAATATGTACATATACATAGAAGGAATATATCTATAAAAAAGAAAAAGAAAAGAGAAAAATCGAGCGGATCGTTTAATTTCAATGATTTCTTTCGAATGATATTCGCTGCTGCACTGCTGAGAAGACAAAAACCAGGAAATAAAAAGAAGAGAAATAAGATCGAAAGAAAGAACGAAGAGACAGATGAGAAGGGATAGGAACAAGTATGACGACTCTGACGAGACGGTGCGTAAACGCGTTCACGATTCTATTGTTTCGCCCGTAAACCTCCGTGGAAGCAAGCAACTAATGGGCATTAAAGAAAACGTTCGATGTTTCTTCTGACTTCTCTTCTGAAAAATAAACGTCGGGTATACGATAAAAATGGGACGACGTGTCGTTACGCGATGCTCGAAACGCGTACACTTTTAAGTTTCTCGTTCACCATAGTTCCCTCGCTTTTTGCATTACCTATTAACGAGATATATCCACGAAGTACGGTAGCAAAGACAGTAAACGTAAATAAGAAAGATAACTAAACTAAATAATAACGAAAAGGACAAAAAAAGAAATACTATCCAATAAAGCGAAAGAAAACAAAAAAAAAAGAAGAAAATAAAGACAACGTAACGAATTAAATGGAAAATAAAAAACGAGAACATAAACACACACTTATCGACGTAGCTGCAAACGTATGTGTGGGCCCCGTTCTTATATATTCTTATTAAATATTACTATAAACACACACGTGCATATTCTGCTATTGTTTTTCACAGCCGAACGAGAAAGGGAATGCGACTCGATTAATTAGACGTTACAAGAAGACCGTTTGTAATTGTGTCGTCACAAATTTCTAACAACGTTTTTCATTCGTTTTCGGTGTCTCTCTCTCTTCTTTGTTTTTTTCCTGTAATTATACCTAAACGAAATGGTAACAGTAACAGAACAGCAGGAAAAATAGAGAAATGAACCAGCCGGGACAAAGTGATCGATTGATCGTGCGTGTAGAGAAAAGAAGAACAAGGACGAACACGGACGTCGTTCTCCGAAGAAAAGAAATTGTCTCGCGATGATGAATCGTGCTCGTTCGAAGCGAAGGAACACTTTACGCGCGCGTTGTCAGCGGTCATGCTAATAATTCATGTTTGAATTACACGGGTCGGTAAGTTGTCGCGTTGTTGGCCAATACAGAAACGGACTTGCGAAAACGCTGTTACAATACCGCGTTTCCTCTTCAACTACTAGGCGAACTAGACGGTTCGTCATCATTGCCACATCCGATATACATGTAACGCGATCGAAACAAGCAGAATCAGCAGAAAGAGCAGGAAAAAGCAAACCGGCAAACAGCCCTGTTAGTTGATTCGTTTACAGACACACGTAAAGTAGCCTGTGTGTCTAAAAAAGTAAAGGTGCAGACAACCGACTCATTTTGGTCCCCGCATTTTTCTCCGACACACACACAAAAACACACATACAGTCACATCGATGTATTCCTGTTGGATTATTCTACCTTGTAACTTACTGTTGTAACATAATACCCCATTCGTGTCTAGTGTCGAGCAGAGCTGATTCTATGCTTTTGCTAGTTTTGGTAAACCGGAGCAAAAGAGTCTAATCGAACGAGCGTGTCAAGACCGATGCGAAAGTTGAAGGGAAAGACGTAAAAGAGAGAAAGCGGCCCGCGCGAAAGATCCGTATAAAATTAATCGTGTATGAACAGAGAGAGACAAAAGAGAAACAGAGAGTCGAGAACGATTTTCTACATGTCGTCGAATACTTTTAGAGGGAACCGTACAGATCGGAAGAAACACACATTAATTATATACAACAAATGAAAAATGGATGACGAATCAGTGCTGGCGAGAACACGAGGCAACCGAGAATTTATTATAAAGCTAACGAAAACGAAAAAAAAAAAAAAGCATCACATTTAAAGGTACTCTTAAAGCAGATACATATTTGGAACGTAGGAGGTAATCATTATATAAATGTAGTGGCAATTCTATAATACTACAAACGAAAAGAAACCAATATATTCAATAATTATTCGAAATATTAAATGCAAAATGCACTTCTAATGGATGTTGTAAACAATTTAGAGTATTCAAATTGCATCGACATATTTCCGTGTGAATCTGTTGTTTGGAACGCTACCACTCTGCTGGTTGAATAGCATTTTTCTTTTCAATCAGAGGAAAATTTATAAAACACTAAGCGAGACCGCGTAGACCGGGAAACGGAAAAGAGGAATCCCTTTTTTTTTATCTCGAACGAGCAGAGAAGCTTCTCCAATGGCAGATGGTTTAAGTTTGTTTCTTTCAAAAAAAGAAAAAAAAATTATATATATATATATATATACACACACATATATATCTACCTTTGTTCTTTCATGTATAAAGAAAAAAAAAGCAAAAGAAGGGAGATAAAGAGAAACGCGATTACACAACACAGATGCAAAGTATACCGGTTAAAAGGTTCCACTGATCGTCTGTTAAAGAGAAAAACGCTTTGCAGGACCACTGCACTGTTCGAAGTAATGGAAACAAACTTTCAGTGAAATTTTGTAAGAAAGCTGTTCGTGTGAGAGGTTCTCGGAGATGGTTGGCTGACATTTTCGAAAGTTAATAATGATTTATTGAAACGTGTTGTCATGTCTTGAATACGATTAAAAGAACTATATAAAAAGAAAAAACAAGCCTAACATGATCTTGCTTTCGGTAGAGAGATATTTCTTCTTTCCTAGACACTGAAGCGCGCGTACAAATTGCGTCGAGAAGCGCGGCAGTTGGCGGCGGCCACGATTATCGATTGCATTTTTATTCAATTCTGTTACTACTCGATGTGCTAATCAAACTCGTGACATATTTTTCGTGTACGCATCGATACGTATGTCAATGTAATAAAGGTTCGTATCACAAGACAATGTGCTGTACAGGGTAAGTGTACAGTCGACTTTTGTACTGTTGTATGTCGGTGATGTAATTCGCCGTGCACGTGTCCTTTTCACACTCCGGGTTAGGAATGTAATCGAGCGGGTACTTCGCGGTTCCAGTTCTCTCCGAGTCCGTTTCCGATTCTCCGTCTACAAAAGAAAAAGAAGCTTTCAACTCTTCCGACGCACATGCTTTTCGAGAAAATTCTTCTAATCTTCAAGAAAATGTAGCTCGCGAGCTATTCGAGGCGCCTTCCCCGCTTAGGTTCTTCCCCCACTCTTAGATTTCATCGTTGCCATAGAACAGGGAATTCCAACTTGTAGCTCGCGAGCTATTCGAGGCGCCTTCCCCACTTAGGTTCTTCCCCCACTCTTAGACTTCATCGTTATATGTATAGCAGAACATGCATACATTGTAACCGTCGAAATACGTCTCTGTTCTCTCCCCCATCCACTAACTCTACGGCCGTACGTAGTAGTTCGAACGATGGGGAAGAAATTCGAACGGTGGGGACCATGCGGTTCTCGAAAGAGAACAAGTTAGAACTCCCAAGTCTAATAATTAAACTGCGGATCTTTATGCATTTATAAAAAATGTTCGCATCGATTGCAAGACATAGGAGCCAAATAGAAATTTCTTTCTTCTTTTAATCTCCTTATTAAGTTAATATACTGATGTCCTTAAATCTTCTTAATTCGACGACTGCTTTAAGCTGTGTGTGTCCATTTTCGTCACAAATGCATAAAATCCGCAGTTTAAAATAGGTCTAGTCAATCAGCGGCCTCACCTTTTGCTTTTATATCGCGTGAGTCAATGATCTTGTTGCTCTTCTCGGAATCGATTGGTTTCGGAGTTCCAACCACGTGCACGCTCAGCTTCCTCGAGTTACTACCATTGATGGTATGAGACTCTATCCACTCCCTAAGTTGCTCGATCTTGATGTGCTCCGTCATAACTATCTTTCTTTCGATATTGTCGAACATGTAGTCAGCCGACGAGATCTCTGACCAGTTTCTATCCACTTCGTCCTGCAAGGTTATATCGGCGCACTGCTTCTGCTTGGTGTACGCCTCCTTCACGGCCTCGAACTCCGTCTCGGTCATCGCCTCCAGACCTTCCTTGAAGGCGTTCAAGAAAGACTCGATCCTACTGTCCACGTGTTCCGTAACGAACTTGTCCGCTTGTACACAGGTAGTGATAGAATAGCCGAGAATGCCGCAAGTATCGCTGGCAAGACAGAACACGTCATAGCCTAGTTGCTCCTCTGTTCTCAGCCGATAGAACAACGGCTCCTCCATGATCATCTGAGATCGGAAATATCAACGACACCGAGCAAATTAGTTCCCGCGACCCTGCGTACTCGCGACATCGGAATTCGCATACACTAATGTCCGACTGTAAGACCGGCTGAAAGCTTGACTGTCCATTCTGCGTTGCCCATTCCACTGGAGGGGGGGCATACCTCGCGAGGGACCAAGAAGCTCGAGCTGCCTCGGTCGCCGAGCAGTGTAAACACGCCGTGTAATCCGATACCGGACGGGTATATCGGTTATTACACAAAAGAATAGTGTGCTGCTTTGTCACAACACAGAACCGAGAAATAACTTGCAATCGGACATTACTGTACTCGTGTTGCTTCGCTGTACTTACAATCAGGAGTTCGATTATAACTGACAATTCCGTAGACTTCACACCGGATTGATAGTAATTGCAAACGACAGAATTCGCGTCTGTCTCGTTAAAGTTCCTTATTTTACAGATGTGAGAACCCTCGGGTATTTTAGTGATCCTGATCTGCGGCATAGTATCGGGCAGTAGCGGTCCGCATTTCAATGTCTCGACGAAACTCTGCACGTTCTTGACAACGTCGTCATTCGTCATATTTCCTTGCACCAGACTCTGAATGTAAACGTGGTCGGTCAGATGCTTGACGAAATTTTGGAACTCGTCGAACTCGACGTCGCCGAGAGCCATGTGTTTCGCGTTCAGTGACCAATAGGCCAGCAGCAAAATGGACAGCTTCGTGTCACTGAAATACAATTCGTAAAACTAAAGCTAAAGCACTATTATACTAGCTAAAGTATGATTTGTCGCATACTCGGCTAGCTTGTTAGGCCGCAAGAATTTATTGTAGTAGAACTTGATCAGATCCTTCTTGATCACGTTGAACAGATCCTTCGTTAACAGCGTCGCGTAGTCGGCAATGTACTTGGCAATTGTAAATAACAGCAACTGAAAAACAGACAGTTTTGCTAGACAAGATAGAAAGTACGAAGCAAAAATAATTCGCTGCTACTCACCGGCACTTTCTGATTGAACCCATTCACTTCCAGAATGATACCTTTATTACCCGTGTAGATTTCGCAACCTAGGCATGCGTCTACTGCAGGGAACAGTTCTTCCGCTAGCAAATGATTCAATATCGAAATATACAAGTCCAGCATGGCGGCGCTGTAAGTCAAACACCAATGCTTTAAGGGGGTAGACTCTCGTTTCCTGGATTGCAAAGATGCGGGATACGCCATCTCATTTCTCGGTAATACAAAGATTCAGTAGTCAAAAATCTTTCAGTAGTCAAAAGTAGGGCTGTTACTTTTCAAGTAAGTAGGGCTGTTACTTTACAAGCTTCGACTCTTCGAAGATTCGGAGGAACTCTTCGGGACTCTTCGAACGAAGGGAACTTCGAAGTGTACGAAATTTCGAGAAAAGCTTCGAAACCCCGTTTCTTTTAATTCTCTAATAATTTACTACGGAGTAATAATTTACTTCGAAACTTCGATTCCGATCACCTTTCGAAGTTTCTGAAATCGAAGCTCCGACGCTTCAAAATCTTCGACCTTCGAAGGAAAGTAACAGCCCTAGTCAAAAGCGCTAGATAAAAAATCAATCTAGGCCGCAGTCGTCCTCAGAAGTCCTATTTTGCGTCCTAAGTTGCGCACGTAGGTATTTTCATAAAGCTGCGACAGCTACATGCTTTCGAATAATGCAAATTACGCCTACGATCTTTTATCTAGCGCTTTGGACTACTGAAAGACCCCATCTTTGTATTATCAAGAAATGAGAAGGCGCATTCCGCACCCTTGTGATCATAGAAACGAGTCCACCCCGTTAAATAAGTTAACAATGTTGTTTCAGTGACGTTGCTTGTACGTTCGTAAAAACCTCACCTCTTCGGCGAATACGTAGCCGCAGGTGATAAAATATAAAAGTGCATAAAGCATTCGGGTAAACGAAATTTGGGGTCGGGCCGATACCAGATCTCGGTCACTCGATCCGAATAAATTTTCGTAGGGTATTTAGGAACCTCTGCTGGTATAGAGATCAGACTGAAGTCGTCGGTAACGAACACATTCGGCAATGGTAAATGGAATTCGGGGAATGGATCTATGACGCGCCAGCATTCCACCCATTCTTTCGGTATCTCTGTGCCCGTGTATTTCGTTTTGAACCATGGCTCGACTTTCTCAAATTCCTCGTCCTTTAATTTCTTATTGGAAATGATAATGTTCACATTGTCCGGAGTCAGATAGTCCATACACGCTTGTATATCTTCAGGATTGTATTCGAAGTACAAAAGGTTACCAGTTATATAATGTTCAGGCGGAAAATAATGCATGTTCTCGCATAGATCTTCCACAATTTCGACTGGTGGTTCTTCGTCCCGGTATCTAAAAACGTGAAGGTAATGTAGAACATATTTTTTAGAAATTAATAAAAATAACATGAACTACCTAGTATTGCTTTATTCTTAAAAATAAGTTTTATGTCTCCTCTTCGCATATAAATAAAAAGTACTACAATAATTTTTGGTTTATGATGTAGAAAACATTTCTCACAAACAATTTTTCGTTTCCGATTATAGAAAATGATAAGAAACTGTGGTACACCGGAGGATAATAAAATCATGATTTTACTGTGCTACGGCATACAAAAAAATTAATCATTTAATTTGTTATCAGAAATTTCGGGATTAAAACTTCACTGATATTTCTTTTGCTTTTTAACGAAATCGTCCAGACAAATTGAACGATACAGAGAAAAGATTGATAATCGATCGTTTATCAATAGACTGCGGATGTTTATGCAATTTTCAATTTTCATAGACAAAAATTTGAAGAAAGTGCAATGAAATAAAATCCTACTTTTAATGAGAACAGTCTTTGTAGATTCAAAACAAATAAAAATAGTAATGAATTCTATCGAATTTTATATTTCAGCATTTTTTTAAAATTTCCATAAGCATAAAATTTCCAAATGCAAGATCCACAGTCTATTTATCACAAATAATACAAAATAGATGACAGAATGCCTTCAAATTAATAAAAAGTAGTTATTCACCTGAAGCTCGTTTCTCTTATTTTGTGGAACTCGTCGTACAGTTGTTTCTGAGGCCCTTCCCTGCGTATCATATTAATATAGGAGAACACAGCGTTCAGTACTTCTTGCAGATGCTTGTGTCCCTGCTCGGTCAACTTGAGCGTCAAGCTGAACAACAAGTACATAGAGTTGTGTTCGAAACCGCTGTCCCCCTCTCTGGTGTACATGTTCAGACACCACATTTTTTTCTTCAAGTAGCTGATCAAAGAGCCTTTTCCTTTGTGTCCGATCACTTGCGACACGTACTGGTTCGGTTTACTTTTGTACAAGTCGAGCAAAGTAGGCATCGCCCACGTTAGTTCTACCTGTAGAAACAAAAACGCAAACAGAAACCAAGTCGATGTATATGGAGTCTATGGCGAACCACTAATCAAAGATATGACAATCAGTACCGTGCAAACGTCTTTTACGGGTTTGATATGATAGATTTTTCGAAAACTCGATGTATCAAAGGAATTTGCTTCTTTGAACTGGGTAAAGTCATGCGGGGGTAATCCGTTGTTCGGTATCTTCGAGAAACATTGTTTCACATAGTCTTCCAACACGTCCAATGGAAATTTAGCCTGTGGAATTTTCTAGGATTTTTTGTCTGTTCAAGATAGGAGGAGAAGCGTAGATAGTATATTCACTTGTACGGCCAGCTTCATTCTGTGAGCACTGTAGTGACGTTCCCTGAACTTGTGCAGTTCCTTGTACAAATTTTCTTCGACTATATTATCGCGTAACGTCACTATGTTGCCCCACATGAATTTCGACGCCGGATGGTCTGGTTTCGCGAAGCTACAAAGCAGTTGCTCTTTTCTGGACGTGTCGGAAGGTAAAGCCATTTGGAATTCTGTAGAATAGGTATAACTTTACTCCGCATCCTTTCGAAACGATTATTTTCGTTCCGGTTGTCACATACCACTGTCTACAGATTCTCGTTCTCTGTTTATAGCATCCTTTTTCATCAAAGGTTCGATAAAAAATTGAGCGAATCGATCGAGAGCAGATAAAAGATGCTTCTCTTGTATCTCAAAGTAGAATGTTGTTACTTCGCAATCGGTGGAAGCGTTGTCTGAACCTCCTCTTTTTTTAATAAATGCATCGAAATCATTTTCCTAGAAAGGTATAGAATGTTAAGGAATTAACATTGAAATCGAACTTGTTTCAAAATCACGCTTAATACCTGTGGATACTTTAAGGATCCCATAAAGACCATGTGCTCCAAAAAATGAGCTAGACCAGGAATTTCTGGAGGATCGCTAAAGCTTCCTACACCCACAGATAATCCACAAGCTGCCTATGTAAGAAATATGCGTAGCTGCGCTCTAAGAATATTAACAACGTACGTATTTACATAGAATATACTCGAAATTGTATGTTTCAAGTGAAAATACCAGTTTCTCTTCTCTCTTCACCCGTTTCTTATGAGAGGGCGAATCCTTTGCACCCAATTCATCGTCTTCCGTATCCTCTTCGTCATCCTCTTCGTCGTCTCCCTCGCATTCCGACTCCTCATCCTCTTCGTCTTCCTCATCCTCATCGTCCTCGTCGTCCTCATCGTCCTCGTCGTCCTCTTCGTCTTCTTCGCTCTCGCTAGGTATTGCATTCGCTGATAATAAAACGAGCGATTACAGCTAAACGTAATATTAGTCGACTCGATTCTCAAAGCATCCGTTACCTTTTACTTCGCCGTTGCTATCTACAGAATCTGGAGAATGCATATCTGAGATCAGCAAAGCTGTCAAGCCATTTTCCAATTGTATTACCCTAAAAGAGTGAGAAAGAAATGATTGTATAAGCGAAGGAAAAAAGACACAGCTGTTAGGTGTAAGCCTTTCCATTACCTGTAATCCTTTTTATCGTTTCCCGATTTATTGGGTACGTCTAAATAAATGGCTTTTACTGATGATGTCGCTGTGACATCACTTGGGATGTTTTCCTTGTTATTTTCAATTTTCATACTGTCGATAAGAATAGTGTTGGCGTTCTTGAGGTTATGTTCGGTGGAGCTGGTCACGTTCTTGGTCGAATCGATAGACGTCTTGATTGTTTTCAATTTTTTCTCTGGTGGAGTCTGAAGGTATCTATTCGACATTATCATTAAACTCGACGCTCGTTTAATGCCGCATTGAGGTACCTTGAGATAATTCCTATCTTTCGTTGCGAAAAGAAAGAATCTTTGCAAACGTGTTATCATTTACCATTCACCATTGACCATGCGTCGCCAAATCGCTTATTGCTTTGTAATCTGCTAATGGTATCGGTGTTTCTATCGATCGATACAATAATCTTCTATCTTAGAAATATCCATGAAAGTTTAATCAAACAAAACGTAGGACCCTCTCAATGATGCCTACATACATACATAGGAAAAGTACCATACCAGCGATGTCAACATATCCTAAAGCTAGCAGAAAATGGAATCGTGATACAAACGAATGAGGTATGCAATGCATTCTTCTTCTAATTATTACTACGGCAATATCGTTAGACATCAACAGATATTAATGACATTAACGATAAATAAATTAATCGAACCGGAGAAATTTTCTCTGGGAATTGATTGATGGCGCCATCTAACATTCGTATGTTGACACTATTTGACAAAGCAGCTTGACCATATTGTCGTAGATGGCGCCAGGATTCGCTTCTTTCCGTAAATTATTTATTGCTAATTGCAAGTAAACGTCTAACAATAAATTACTAATAATAATTGTGACATACAAATTGTTGTATTACATTTGTTATTAAATTTATATCGAATATTTTATGCAAAATAAAAATTGTCTGCAAATAGAAAGTAAATTGAATGTTATTGATTTTAATACAGGAGAAAAATCATATAATTATCTTCAATTTTTGAAATTTCCCAACAATATTGAATTTCATCTACTCAATTTTGTTATAAATGCATAAAGATCCGCTGTCTAATTATATGCTCTCGGTAAATCGTTGTGTACTTTCGAATTCATAAAACACAGCCCTAAGCGTTTCTATTCGTTCGGACAATTTAGCGCCAAAATTAGATTATCGGATTAGGAAAATATGACAATACAAGAACTCGATTTGCTGTAAAAAATTGCCGGCAATATTTTCTGAAAGATATCTTTGCTATTTATATTCTCCTATATAGTATAACGACTAGTATCGAGAAAAACTGCGAAACGCGATATTAGAAAAACATAATCGGGCCAGTGGTATTCTCCTTACGTTAATGAAATTCTACAGAAAAATTTGAAATTGTTATAGATTTATGCAAGATCTGCAAGATCTGCAAAAATCTGCAAGATAGCAATTCCATACAAGGATTGGTTGAAGTAGACAGATACTTACTCATACAAAGTTCTGTTTTCTCTCGTCGACACGCTATAGTAAGGTAGAAGGTATTTATTTGTTTGTAATCTTTTAAATTTACTTTTCATATATTGCACTACATCGAATAGAATCAGTCGAAGCTTATTCGGCGTACGGATAAATTTGTTTATTACATTGAATGATATTATTATAAATATTATAAACGATTTCTGTATCCTAACCTATTTCTTTGGTGTCGTAGAATCGAAAGAAAATGGCAAGGGAACCGGACGAGGGATTGAGGAAGGCGTTCTCTCAGCTTCAAGAGAAAATGATCGACACCACGCAAAAGTTAAAGTTAGCGGATATGCAGATTGAAAAATTAAAACGATCGAAACTATTCGCTGACCTTACGCTGAAAGAGATAACCTCGTATCCAGAGAATACCAAAACGTACGAATCCGTAGGTAGAATGTTCCTCCTAGACGATGTTGAAAATATTAAAGCGGGTTTGGATAAGCAAACGAAGACAGCAGATGAGAAAATGGAGACCCTAGTCAACAACAAAATATACTTGCAGAAAAATTTTAAAGAATGCGAGAACAACATTAGAGAAATGATCCATCAAAAGCAGAATAAAGATACGTCTGGTTAATGCTCGGTTTCTTTGTACTGCCGTTATTTATTTCGAAAGCAAGCACTTTACAATAGATCTGCATTCTTTCATCGGTTCGTTGATTGTATTCGCAACAAGTCTGTTTTCTATCATTTGTAATATAAGAGACGAATAAAATGACTCTGCATTTGAACATAGACGTTTGATACTATATGATTTTATTCGCTGGTACAAACAACGCAATACTTTTTTACGCAGAATTCAGGAAACTAGCAAAGCAATAAACAGACAGCGGATCTTTATGCAAAATAAAAATCTTTTAGCTGATTTGCAACAAACTGGAGTGAAATAGAAAATTGTTTTCTTTCTTAGTATGTTTGATAGGTTGAAAATAATATAACAGTGTTTTTAAATTCTTCTAATGTTGTTACTGTTCTAAGCTACATCTACCCATTTTTGTACTAAATGCATAAAATCCGCTGTCTAGTAATAAAGAACAGATTAGAGATATTAGATTGTTTTGACGTTTGTTTGAAACAATTTTCTCGCACAACAAATAATTTAACGAGTTATTTAAGATAGTCAGGCAACGATACTCACCCTGTATAGATGACATAGACGTCTTTGAATGAGAAAATTGCAAGGCGTTCCGTTTCTAATTGTTATTCATTTATTCCAGCAGAATTAATACATACAACAAACGATTTTCCGTAGTTTGATTTACTTTATACTTAATCAGTCACTCGTCTCTTTCGCTCTCATTCTTGTTCACGCTCTCGTTCAAATTTCTTAGCTAGATAAGACCTAAAGTTACCCTTAAAAACATATTATATGCCAACGCAGTAATTTTGGCAGAATTGATTAACACAAGAAAGGAAATTAAAAAATGCTCTAGTATTTTCCGGACCCCGGGGTAGAAAAGATCGAACAATTAATATACTTGCTCAAAGACCAGTTAACGTAGTTTCCGCGTCGTTAATTACATTTAATCGCTCGTAATACTAACATAATGCATGGGGGCATGACACGCGCTTTCGCTTCTTTCTTTTTTTTTTACTTATCGATTACTATATGATACTCTGTCTGTGTGTGTCTGTTTATGTGTGTTACGACGTATGCGTGTGTCGACATACGGTGCAAGTAGAATGTTAACGACAGTATGTACAAAGATTATGTAAAACCTATTTACTTCGCTGTGTGTCTTCTCTCGTGCATTCCGAGGAAAAGAATCGTTTCCTGCGATGTCAAATGTATAGTCTCTATATGTATAATATATTGATTCGTACACAATGTGTATCGTTACGATTAAGTATCAAACGGATTCATTTTGAGTCTCGGACACCTTCATGGTTCGCGCACGATTCGCGATTCGTTAGAATATTAGACAATTAAAAGAAAATTTTTTAAGAGGAGGGGAATAACGAGCTTGACCGAGTTTTCTCGTGCACATTTTATAAACCCATGCATTATAGGAGTCGGTATGCGGAATACGAAATGAATTTTTTGTTCTTCTTTTTCTTTCGGATACAAATTTGCAACGTCAGTCTTAACCAAAATGATTGCCATTTTACTTTGCCGTTGGTTCTCGCCATTTTGTACGAGCACGTGATCCCAAAATTAAATCGTCGATGAAACAAACAGAACGTTGCGAATAAATTATACTAACGACCGTTTAAAATTACCGCGTCTTATTATAAACCGGAGAACACTTAAGATTTTCGCGAGCTGTGAAAGCTACTCGTCCCTTAAATAAGTTTCTAAAGGTTGACGATACACCGGTCAGTGAAGAAATATAAATTATGCTCTTGATTGAATCCGAAGAAAATAATTTACTCGTCTTTCTGCAGAGACCGTACGTATAAATACAACGATAAAAAGAAAAAGACATGATAACCTCGATGCTAAACGCCGCATTTACATGTAATAAATACAAGAATCAATGTAATTTAAGATGTTAAGATATTACGCGCCCACCTGTGTCTTGTGTAATACGTGTCGCCTATTACGTTTCCTTCGCAATCGTAGCATCACTAATGAAAATTCAGCTAGAAATCGTAATTCACGAAAAATAATACAGTGTACACGACGATTTCGTGTCAAGGTAAAACAGCGTTCCGTTCCGTGCTACCTCGTGTTATTCTGATTGAGCCACTGTTCGTCAACCGTTCACTCCTCAAGCTGAAACAGAAATCGATTGTTCCGATAAGTAATCGACTCTTGTTACATATGCTTCCAACAAATGCGCCCATAACTATGAAAGTGGTCTAACAAGAGAGGTTACCCAACTTTTGATATTTGTTCTTACAGCTACCGACATTCATGTTAAGAGGGTACAAATAGCCCTGAAAGTGAAAAATCCATTTCATTGAATATCTCCGAAATTATTAGGCCTAGACGAAAATTTCAGAATCCACTTTGTGCGTCTTTGAGTGACGAATAAGTGAGAATGAGTGAGAAAAAATAATTTGTTCAAAAGATATTGATTAATGTTAATAATTATGTTAATTATGTACAATTTGCAATCTTTTAGGACGATTTTTGAGAAGGGGAAATCAAATAAGATATTCTTTTCAGTGGCGGTAGCCTTTGTAGATCCGAAATATATCAAAATTTGACTAGATTCTGTCGGAGGATATATTCTGGCATTTTTTGAAAATTTTCGGAAGCTATAAAATGTATAAAGATCCGCAGTCTAATTATGACTTTCATAATTATGGGACAAGTAACAGGTTTCAGGTTTCCCTGTCTCGTCCTCAACGAACCTGTGAATCCTTGCGGTGGTTGACCCGGTACTGAGTATTGTGGTCGGAAATTGCCGAAATTGGCTGGCCCCGCGAAAGTAGCTGGCAACTGACCGCTAGAGAAACCTGCGGGATATTGCTGTGCTAATAGAGCTGCTTGTCCAGACTGGGAACTGCTACCGCCGGGTGCAGTCGCGGCCAAACGGCTCAGTATCGATCTCTCGGACATTTGAAGTCTCTGTGCAACAGGTGGAATGCGAGCAAGAGTCGCTGGTAGACGACTCACGTCCGACTTCATATCGGACAACAGTTCCTCCAATTGGTTTAGTACCTGCACGAAACGACGCAGTCAAACGATTACTTCCACGATAACCGATTGACCGATTCACTAATGACTAGACTGCGGATCTTTATGCGTTTATGGCTTATGGAAACGTTCGTAAAATGCAACAACATAAAATTCGATAGAATTTAGTAAGATTTTCATTTGTTTTGAATCTAGAAAGACTGTTCCCATTAAAAGTAGGATTTCATTTCATGCCACTTTCTTAAAATTTCTCTACAAAAATTGAAAATTGCATAAACATCCGCAGTCTATGAATGACTGACCGACCGATCGCGGTCGACGATCTATCTCGTCTGTCGTACAGATCCAACTCACCTTGTGCAACACAGCGTTTGCTGGCTTATTGCCGGCTAGACTCTCTTTGCTAAGATGTTGATGGGATTCGGCAAGGCACTCGACTTCGGCGAATCTCGCGTTTAGACTCATCGCAGGGTGGTTAGGATCCTGCGTCAGGTTCAGGTACGCGGCTCTTCTCAACTGTTCCTCGATCACCAACGCTTGCTCCAGCAACTTGAACCGTCGAGCCAAGAACTTGTTTTTGATTTCTAAGAAGTTTCCTTTGCCTACGTCCATCTTGAACGGTTCGTTAATTATGGCGAACCTGCGAAAAAAGGGCGTTATTAAATAAGAGATATTATCAAGCTAACACGTACTGTGCGGAGCACGAAAGAATTGTAGAGGGAAGGGAACGGAGCAAGAGGAACGGAAAGGACATCTGAGTGGTCAGATTTTTTGCCCCGTTCCCTTCCCGCTACAATTCTTTCGTGCTCCGCACAGTAGACGTGCACTTTCATCGTAGAACCACGCAATACCTGATGTCATTCTGGATATCCTGCCAACGGCCATAACCGTGGGTAACAATACCGGCAAGAAGCCAATAGTCGTGTCTTCGATGCCATATCTCGTACTCGCGACCAGGCACCGCAGCCTTCTCTTCGTTTAACCATAACGTGTGCAATTCCGTGAACCCACCGTCGGCGATGTTAAACATGAACTTTCGTTTAGGCTTCAACACCTCCGTATCACAATCCTTTACGTCTTTTTCCTTATTGTCCTTCTCCTCGCGCTTTTCGGTCTCTTCTTCGTCGTCTTTAACGATCACCACATCCTCCTCGGAGTCTTGTTTCGGTTTGTTACCCTCGTTACCCTCGGACTTCTCTTCTTTCGTCGAGGACTTCTCGTCCTTGGTCTCCGTTTTATCTTTCTCCTTGTCCAAAGTTTCCGTCTCCGTGTCCTTTTCCTCCTTCTTCACGTCTTCCTTGTCCTTGTCCTTCTCGGCGTTACTCTCTTCGTCCTCCTTGGAATCTTTCGACTCGTCCTTCAGATCTTTCGCTTCCGGGCTCTAAAAAATAATAATCCTCTCGGTTATCGTAAGATTCTCGTCGGATCTGTGTACTACAACATTACAGTAAGTCCTCGAACGCGGAATAGTGTCTGAGCACCACTGCTGAAAGGTTATTAATACGATCTGCTTTGTACTATATGTATGTACTCATATGAAAGGATAACTCAAACAAACCATGTACATGGAAGACTGATCACTCATAAATAGTGCTGAACGCCTACGCTGTACACAAGCAAACACTTATTTTCGCTTCTGTCACAAAAAAACGAATTTCACAGTTCGAAATTGGTTTTCCGATTCGTTCCCAAGAATCCGCGTGAGTCGAGGACTTGCTGTATAGAATAACTGATCACTAGACTGCGAATCTTTATGCAAAATAAAAAGTTCCTTCATAGATTGTAAGAAACAGGAGCTAAGTATAAATATTTTCGAGTTGAAACTAATATATCGACATCCTTAAATTTTTGTGATCTCTTCAATGCATAAAATCCGCAGTCTACTGATAACTGTTCTCGACGACGCGGCACAAAGCTGCACGACGAACCTCCTTATCCTTCTGTTCCTCCTTAACCTCTTTCGGTTCAACCGCATCGGAATTTGTTTTAGCAGCATCCGCGGCGGTTCCAGGTGCGGACATTGGGGTAGGTGTCGCGGCAGGGCTTGGACTAGGGGCGTTTGAAGTGGCTGGTGTGGCACTGGTGCTGCTGGTTCCGGTTGCCGCATCACCACCGGGTTCCATTTTCACCGGTTCGACCGGCTTCCGAATCATCTCGGGCATCGAGTAGTACCCGTTGATGTGCTCGAACTCTTGAACCTGCGAATCGACGGTTTCGTAAAATAGAAAGAACCTCGGCACGGTTCATCCTATAAAGAATCATACCTTCTTTCTGATCAACGACATTACGCCGATTCTCGTCAAGACGTGTTGCCTGCTGAGGCCTTCTCTCGGCACGCCGTCCGCGAACGCCTCGGCGTTGTCCGCGCCAGGCTCGCAAAGATGTCGCATGAACAGCGACACATAAGCTTTGAAGTTCTTCTCCGATTTACCACGCAAGTCTCGCACCAGCCTAAAATGCGACAATATACTTTAACAGTACTTTAAATTAACTGACTGAGAATTGTATTCTGAGCGAGGGACTAACCACTGAGAGTTAAACGCATCCTGTGGCGGCATGCCGTAACGCATGATCGCGTTTAGGAATGCCTTCCTCTGTCTGGCGTTGAAGCCCAACACCTAAAGGGAACGAGAAGCGTTAGCGTTCGTATTTTAGCGCAAATGTTCGATTTATAAAGGGTCCGCCAATAAGGACCACGTTTATTTTCTGTCATCTATATATCCTTTTGTTAGTCGAATCTTTGCCATTTGTCGCTATGGAGACATATTCGATTGAAGACCGTGTTCAAGGTCAGTTGTGTTGAAGTTATCGAGTTGTTGCGGTCGAAATTCGGTGAACGTTTAATTTCAAGAAATGGAAATGTGAATTGGCCCATTCGTTCATGCGATTTGACACCTCTCGACTTTTTCTGTGGGGGGTTTTGAAGAGCAAAGTTTGCGTCAATGAGCCAGCTACCACATCCAGGACTTAAAACAACACTATTGCCGAGATAAATGCGATTGGACCGACCATGTTGGAAAATGTCATCGAAAATTTCGACCATCGTATCAACGTCTGTAAAACCAGTCGTGGCGAACATCACTTTTCACACATATAAATAGCATTGATCAAAGCTCAAAATAAAATAATAAATTTGGTTTCATCGCTAATCCTTGTATTTTTAATTTGCATTTACTTTACTGCGTCCCTATTGGCGGACAGAGTCCATTCAAATCGAACAAGTAGACGCACTTCGATATTTCCGTTGACTCTAGCGAGCAATGGTGGCAGAGGTCGATCCTTCTCGTCCCGCCTCTCCAATCTTCGTCTGCTCCTGCGAGACAATAGATCTCCGTCGCCCTTCTCATCGAAGTCGTCGTCTTCTTTGTCGTCGTCGCTCGGCGCGCTGAAGTCGCTGTTATAATCAGACAGATTTTCTTGCCAAGGTTGATCGTCCCTTGTCCCTTGTTCCCCAGTTACCACTCCATCGTTGTAGTTGACCTGTTTGCGTACTCGTTTACCTGAAACGGATCCAAACCCGTTTAAAACGATGAACCTGCTCGAGTACATTATAGGACTGTTACTTTTCCGGAGCTTCGACTTTTCGAAAATTCGGAGGATTCGAAGAAACGAAGGGAACTTCGAAGTGTACGAAATTTCGAAGTTCAAAGCTTCGAAACTCCGTTTCTTTTAATCCTCTAATAATTTACTACAGAGGTTCGAATTTCGAAGCTTCGAAAATTCGAATCCCCTCATTAGGCTGCGAATGTTCATGCAATTTCCAATTTTTATAGACAAATTTTTAGAAAGTGCAATGAAATAAAGTTTTTATTTTTAATGTGATCCAAAACAAATAAAAATTATACTGAATTCTATCGGATTTGATATTCTGGCATTTCTTGAAAATTTCTACGAGCCATAAATGCATAAAGATCCGCAGTCTACTCATACACCTTTGAAGTTTCTGAAATCGAAGCTTCGAAGCTTCAAAATCTTTGATCTTCGAAGGAAAGTAACACAGCCCTAGTACATTATCGTTCGAATATGCCCACCTTTTCCGAGGGTTCTGGCAATGTCTTCCTGCTGTTGTTCGTAATGGTGTCTCAGAAGCTTGATCCAATAAGCAGGATCCGTGTTCTCGGCTTCCTGTTTAATAATCTCCGTGTCCGCCTCCTCTTCCGTCTCACCTTCCTTGGTAACGTACGACGCGACTTTGAAGGAGCTCAAGTATTCGTTCGCCCAGTTCTCTTTTTGCTCGATACCCTCCTTGCTCCTGTCCAACAGTTCAGCGACAGCCTTGTCGTCGTAGTGAATGGCTTCGTCTTCTTTACCCTCTTCCTCTTTGAACAACTCCTCCGTGCCGAATCGCAAGATGTCGTCCAGTTCTTGTTTGCTGAAATTGGCACCTTTGCCGCCCATTCCGGGTCTAACAACCAAATGCGTCAGCATCATTTTCCGTTTGGCTACTTGGGTGACACGTTCCTCCACGGAGTTACGAGTGACGAATCGGTAGATCATCACTTTGTTCGCTTGGCCGATCCTGTGCGCTCTGCTGAACGCTTGGATATCGTTGTGCGGATTCCAATCGGAATCGTAGATGATTACGGTGTCGGCCGTGGCTAAATTGATACCCAAACCACCCGCGCGAGTCGAGAGCAAGAAAACGAACTGTTGAGCGCCGGGAGCGTTGAATCTGTCTATAGCCTCTTGTCGCTGGGCGCCCGTGATGTTACCGTCGATTCTCTCGTACTTGTAGCCTTCTCCTTCGAGATAGTCCTCGAGGATGTCTAACATCTTCGTCATCTGCGAGAAGATCAGTACTCTGTGGCCGTCGTCCCTCAGTTTCTTCAACATTCTGCTGAGCAGCACCAACTTGCCGGCCGCTTTGATCAACGCAGACGTTTCATAACTACCGTTCGGCGCGGTCGGCGCCTCTTGCGACGCCGATGGGAACAAGTATGGATGGTTGCAGCATTTCTTCAAGTCCATCATGATGTTCAACAACGACACCTGTTGGCCACCTCCCTTCGGATTCAACGCCTCGAAGTTCTTCGTCAGAATGTACTTGTAATACTTCTTCTGCATCGGCGACAACTCCACGCGAACAATAAACTCTGACTTGCTCGGCATGTTCTTCAACACGTCGGCTTTCAATCGCCTCAACATGTGAGGGCCGAGTAATTCGTGCAACTTCTTCACCTGCTCCTCCTTCGAAATGTCCGCGAACTCGTTCTGAAACGCGGCCAGATCGTTGAATTTGTCGCGGCATAAGAAGTTCAACAGATGGAACAACTCCTCCAGGTTGTTCTGCAACGGAGTGCCGGTCAATAGCAACTTGTACGCGATGTTGTAAGATGCTAGAAGCCTGAAGAACTTGGACTGGTTCGATTTCAACCTGTGCGCCTCGTCTACCACCAACACGGCCCAATCTATGGATCCCAAGCACGCCGAGTCGATAGAAATTAATTCGTAACTGGTAAGCAACACGTTGAACTTGATCTGAGACGAGCGGATTTTCGACGCTCTGCCGCCGCGTACAGCGCCCTCTTCGAAGGACAATTCGTTCTCGCGGATCACTATACGACTGTCCTTGTCACCTGCAAACACAAAGTTTGTAATCGGTAATTATCGATTATTTATAAGTAGTATGTTTAACACGCCGTCGTGTAGTCAACCGGGTACCCATTTACTGTATTTCTTTCAACAATTTGTTAATGTTCCTCTAAAAAATATTACAAAATTTCTCTGAATGTCTATCCTGTACTCGCTAATATAGTAATCGCTCGTTCGTTGTCTGGCATGGTGGGCAGGATCGTTGTCCAGTGCCTACCCATTCCACTGCCTGTCAACGCCGCGTCGCTCCGCAGGGCGGCGACGATTGATGTCGGCTCGGGTATATCGGTGTGAGCACCACTACATTGACTCGAATGAATCGAATGTTCAAACTTCTTAATTTACATTATTTTTTTATGGGACCTTCATGAACGTATTTCTGGCATTTTTCTGATTAAAATGACACCAAACACGATATAATTTCAATTGTACATAGTGTCTGTAAAAATGAAACACGCGGGACTCAGATCTGTCCGGCGACGGCGATACGCTTCGGCCACCCGATCCGTGTTTCATTCTGTCCTTCTCTATGTTCGGCTCTCTATTGAAGTCTCGGCGCGGTCGGCGCGATACTCTAGACGCATAATTCATAAATCAAAAATAGCGTCCCGACAGGGTCGTTGTCACTGAAAAACACGGCTTCTGGACAACGAACGAGCGATTACTGTATCGGGTTGGAACGAAAGTTCGTAGCGCGTTTTTAAATTGAAACTCAAAAGATGAAATTAGGATATTTATACATAGATTTGTTCAATAACACATTTTCCATTCTCTTCTATCTATTACTTTTATGAATAATTATCTTACTTTTATCCTTGAATTTTGATTTAAAAACGCTACGCGAACTTTCGTTTCAATCTAATATATTAATTTATAGTCTTATAACGAGGATTTGTGCAAACATGTTAACCCTTAGCACTCGAATGGTGACTCTGAGGCACCACTAAAAATTGTTGTACCGTTATTTAAAAAATAACCTAATTAATTACTAAACATTTAGGTATTGTATGAGGTATTATACCAATTTTATATCCATAAAATTTTAAAAAATCATGGGGAATGGAAATATTCTAGGTCGGAAGAAATGTTTAATTTTCGAATTAAAATATCTCCGAGTGCCAAGGGTTAAATACAAAAAGGTTCTGAATAATCTATACATTTTGGTTGACTACACAAGGGTTAATTTATAGAAATGATGCGTATGCAACATGTATACCAACCGACGTATGTGACGCAGTAGAAATCAGGCGCCCAGGTTTCAAATTCACGCTCCCAATTGATGATGGTCGACAGAGGGACGGAAACCAAGAACGGTCCTTTGCAATGGCCTTCCTTGTACAGCGAGTACAGAAAAGTTATGGTTTGGATGGTTTTCCCGAGACCCATCTCGTCCGCCAAAATAGTATCTATACCTTGGCCCCACGAGTATCTCAACCAATTCAAACCCTGCGGTACAGAGTCAACGATGAGATGAAGAAACATTACTACAAATAAATATTACTCGGAAGAGACTATACTTGCCTCCAATTGATAAGGATGCAACTGCATTCCCGTCTGATCCAAATATTCTGGCTGCCGTTCGTACTTCTTTTTGAGATCGGTGGTAGGCTTCTCGGGCGGCGGAGTGTATCTTTTAGGTGTTCTCTCCTCGTCGTCGATAAGCTCGCGGGTCTTCGACTTTTTACCTTTGCCTAGCCAAACGTAAAACAACGTACACGATTAGTTCGACGATCGAAGCCGATCGCAATGGAGAAAAGAAAGAGCTCAAGAGTATCCGGACACTTGCGAAATGTGTAATAGCAACGCATAAAAGTTACTTGAGCATCTAAAATAATGACTAAAATCGATCTTTATCACTGTCTTATGGAGTATCTAACGTTTTAAGTTAAAAACTACCTATATGGAAGCTTACCAATATTAGACTAAGATTAAATACCAGATTCGTCGACGTGTTCACCGCGATTAGATATTACCGCTTGCATTAATCACGGCAATCTTTCTATTAGTATTTTATTATTAGTATTTGCATCGAAACGTCCTTTGAATTCGCTGTGCACCTTAGAAACGAAACAAACTGAAACTTGAAATCCTTTCAAGCACCGAGACCGTTCCACTAGATTTCGTATTTGTGGATAGAAATTATATAATTGCATTTTCATTAAATAATTTGTAGAAATAAATATTTGTCCTACTAACTGAAACTACGTTTTGTAGAGAAAAAGGAAGTGTCCGGATACTTTTGAGCGGTAGTGTCGATTAACCAACTGTTCTCACCCTTTTTGCCCTTTCGGGAGGAACTGCCATCGCAACAATTCGCTGCCCTGAGATCCAAGTAATACTCGATCGCCTGTTTCAACCCCGGAATGTCCTCGTGTTCATCTTCCCAGGTAGCTTGATCGTAACCCAGCTCTCTCCACTTAACTAGATAGGTCGCGCGGCCGTCTCTCGATAGCCGATGATTAATTACTCGATGCACCACGAGCCACTCTGGCCGGACTCCGTAACGATAGAACCGTTCTTCTAAATTATACTCGTCTCTGTTCGTAGCACCGTCCTGTTCCTTCAATCGTTTCACCCGAGAATCGCTCTCGTCCAACGGCTCTTCCAACTTCGGCGGTTCGTCCATGTCGTACTTTCGCGAGTAATTTCGGAACATAAGCGGATGGAAAACGTCCAGCTGTAACTCTGTGATCCAGTCGCAGTGCCAATACGACATGTCCGCCCATTTCACGAAGAATTCCCGTATTTTTCGTTGCTTCGGAGCAGCCTTACTCGTTGAAGGTTCCTCCGACGGCGTTTCCGAACATTCTTTCCACCTCCACGTTAAAATCTTGGCGACTTTGCCGCATAGAGGTGGACAAGAACATCTCGGACATTTCCAATCACCGTCAGGAATTTCGGAGAGCGGTGGATTTAAACAGTGCGTGTGATACGCGCTGGTGCAACTATCGCAGCACAGCAATTCGCCGCCGTCTTTACATATTCTACAAAACTCCATGTGTTCGTCGTCATCTTCCGCCGCGCCTAAAACAGGGTTACGCATAAAATCTCGGTCCACCGATCGATTCACGTTAAACGTTAAACGTTAAACGCTAGACGGTTAGACGCTAGACGCTAGACGCTAGACGCTAGACGATCACGTGGGGAAGGATGCGAGGAGTAGGACTCTCAGGGAGGTACCTGCAATACCTTCTCCTTCGCAATGAGGACAACTCCATTTTCCTTCGGGTGTCTCCTCCAACTCGGGCTCCAAACACACCAGATGGTACGCTCTGGGACACGTGTCGCACAATATAATTTCGCCGCCTTGTTGACATACTTCGCAATAGTCCTGATGATCGGTCTGTATAAAAAAGAAGACGGTTACCGGAAAATGAAAGGAAATAGAATACAATAGCGTTTAATGAAAACAGGTGCGACCATACCTGAAGACCCTCTTCCCCATCCGGAAACTTCGACGTGGTTTTCGTTTTTTTCTTTTTCTTCGTCTTGTTTCCAATTTTAGTTTTTGCCTTCCTGCGAACGGGTGGCTCCGCCGGGGGTTCGACACCGCTCTCTTCGGCAGCCCCTTTACTTACCCCGTCCGCGCCGGATGGCTCTTCGGCATCGGCCAACATTTGCTCGAACTCCATGTCGGAATCTCTGTCGGTGCCGGCTGCGCTACCTTCTGCTTCCTCGTCCTAAACGACGACGTAACAAGTTAGCGATTCTTCGATTAACGTATTACTTTCGCGGAACGTAGCAATAACAAATTCCATTGTCAACATTAAATATCTCGAATGAACAGAGAAGATCTCTCTTTTCTTAGTAACATGTTAAGAAGGTAGTCTCGTTTCCAGCGTAATTTCATAATAATAATGTAAATTACGCCTCGTAAACGTAAAAATAGGACCTTTCAGGGCGACTGCGGCCTAGATTGATCTTTTATCTAGTGCTTTTCACTATTGAAAACCCCCGTCTTTATTTTAAAATCCTGGAAACGAGTCTGCCTCCTTAAGAAGAGTGGCAAATTTTCTTTACCGAGCTTCCTCGTTTACGCTTTCCGAGTTTGATTTTCAGCGTGGGTACTTTGGAAGCTTTCTTTCCCTTCTTAGCCCTCGATCCTCTCGATTTTCGTTTTCTATCGCTGTCTTCGTCGTCGTCCTCTTCGTCTTCACCTTCTTGTACCGTGCCACTGCGATTCGACCTTGAATTTCTATTATCTTCGTCCACGTTAGCGGACGACACGTCTGCGTCCGGTTGAGTGTGAGGATTCAATTCAGAAAAATCTCGCCACTTCGCGGCTACCAACATCATAAGTTTCGACATTGGTACCTATATCGTAGAACAACAGAGAACGACGATTAAATAATTCGAAGAATATGTGATCTCACATCTGATCTTGACGAAGCAATATTTACCTTTGGATTTTCCTTAGCTAGAAGAGGTCTGACGTGTTGTTGGAATAATTTATATGTCGTTAAATTCTGGAAGTCTGCGTCTGTGTATTCGATCTGTACATCTGTCAATCCGAAAGTATTACAAACTTCTTCGATAGTTGGCATGCCTGTGGTAGGCTCCTGACTCGGAGGAGCTGGTGTCGTGTGACTAGATGATTTTCTCGACGATGATTTTCTGCTTTTTCTATTCCCTGCATAGTCACTGTCGTCTCCACCCACGTCACCTGGCTCACCGCCACCTCCGAAGTCACTTTCCTGTAATTTCAATAAGAAAAACCACAAAAATCATTAGTGTACGATACCGACATAGATTCTTACGATACCGGCAAACTTCTAAGTGAAATAGTTACATCTCCGGAATCAGATTTTTTCTTCTTCTTCTTCTTCTTTCCCTTCTTGTCTTCGCTGCGTGCTTTTCGTTTCTTCCCTTTCTTCTTCTTTCGCTCCTCAGGCTCGTAATCGTCATCTTCCTCCTACGTTCGAAATAGTTGTTACGCAATTGCTTAGGCTACTAAAACAGAGTAATTAAAGTTTCACTGACTAATCTCTGAGATTCTTCCGCATCGGACGATCCATCCACTGGCTGGCCAACAGTCGTTACTTGACCCCCGGTTTCATCTACATCATCTTCACCTGAAAGTAATATACACAAGAATAAACATCGAATACTGGATAGCAGTATAACGCTCGCAAGCCTTGCGAAAAATTAAGTTGTTTATACATTGTATGTCCAAAAAATACTATATACAATATACATATACATACAAATTTTGTCTACACTTTTATCGAAATGCATTACTTATATTCTTTATGGCAATGATTAATGTTTATTCGAAGACCATTGTAGTTGCAATAGTTTGACCTTGAATTCTATCGCGACAGCAATATCTGCTTAACAGATATAAACGAAAATAAAAATAAACATGAGGGGAATGCTAGTAACGAGACAGAAAATCGGCCGGCGACCATCGAAACTTCTGTCTCGTCGATGTGTTGTGCGCCGAGCAACGTCATGCTAATAATCGCTGAATCAATAGCAAGGTTTGCAAAGAAACGAATTTTTTTTTTATTCATAAAGATCGATCAACCTGATAAAAACGAAATAATCGCCGGGGTTTTCGGCGAGTACAACGGAGCATGCATGATCGAGCATCGTCAGGAAGAAATATCGGTGCCGGGTTCGAATTAACTCGAAGATATAAATGATTTCGGGCTAATTCGCTAGATCGGTGAATGCTTTGTGCGAATGTGCGTCCGCCATTTTCTTCAAAAGGGCTCACACCACATTGGCTGTCTATAATTCATGTTCAACACTATAGCGGAACTCGAAATTACTGAATATTACTTTTCCGGAAAAAAAAGAACGAATCGTGGGAGAGAAGAACGAATCTTTTCGATCGCACGACATCTTCGAAATTATTAAAAAGTTGCAGAACATGGAATCTCTTTCTTTCTCGTTCTCTCTCTCTCTCTCTCTCTCTTTCTACGCTCGCTCGTGCGATGTGCATGTATACATAAGCGCACCTGTATATAAGAGAACATACGTGTGCGTGTGTATGTATGTATGTATGTATGTATACGTGCACGGCGATTCATCTGTATGTAAAGGCATACCGAATGATCGGAAAACTAAAGCAAAAGGTGCAAAACAACGTTTGAAATTCGACTCGGTCGAAGAAGCGTTTCGATATCGAGCAGAATTTCTGCGAGCGTCGATAATAATCATTCGCGAACAACCGAAGTAGATTGCGATTTCACTAGACACGCGCCGCGCGTTCAAAGGGCGCGTGCCTCTCAATTTTTCACCATGCATACACACCGAGAGAAAGGGAGAGAGAGAGGATCGCTTCCAGTGAAAAAACAAATTAAATTATTAACAAAGTATGTAAACGATTCGTTCGAACGTGAGTCGTGTACACGCTGCACGTTGGAAACGACGCGAAGCATTCGAGGAAGTTCGACGAAAATCCTTGGTAAACAATAGCGCGATCGAGACGAGCAACATCAGCAGAAATACGTTCTAACGCTGACAACGACTCGGGGACAAGCCATGGCAAACCATGCGACTCCCGATATTTCCTTGCAACTGTTCGATGTAAACAATAACCTATAACCGCCTATGACTCCGCTCGTTTCTACGTACACGTACACGAGGTGGGAACGCGTCGCGTTCACCCAAGAATCGGAGACCGAGAATTATTTGACAATCCGCGGGGATTAGTTCGGTTCTCGTTGGAAAGTAGATTGGTATTCGGCGTTGCGGCGTCGTGCAGCGCTTCGAATAATTGCTGGACATGGAAACTATGGGGAATAACCGGTAAAATAGAAAGCGGAACGGATGGTAAATGCAATAGGGACGACAACTGTAAGGAAAAGTAACATGGGGACCGATTGACATGGCAGCCATCGTACGAAAAGCGCGCGTCCTGCGTGCTACGAAGCACATAACTTTCCGGTAGTATTCATGAGCGAGCGTGGCCGTGCACTTACCCGCGTAGCTCTCGTCCACCTCCTCGTCGGACGCCATGCTCTAAAGCCACGGATTGATGGGAATCGCCGCTTCCGAAAGACCGGGCCGAGAGTAACGGTTCTCACGTGAAAGAAAGACACCTTGTAAACGAAAACGACATTAAACGAGGCTCGATCCCGTCGCCGATCACCACTCGACGCTTTCTTTCTCGCCGTTTCTTTCGATTTTCGGCGTGCGGTCGCGCTTCGTCTATCGCGTACGTGCACCGATGTGCACCTACTGCCGTAACGTTTCTTCTCTCGCGCTATTCGTCGGTTCTCCTCGTTCTTTCCCCCACTATTTTCCGATTTCAATTCCCCTCTCTGCTCGTGCGAGAGAGTTCGAGTTCGTTTCTTCTCTTCTCTCCTCCCCCTGCCCCTACCCCTTCGCCCTCCGTTACAACATGTTCTGTAACGACTGTAACTGAATCGCTGAATGTATTTACGCGAATGGCTCTCTCTACCGTGTTGCATTCATTTCTTTTTCCTCGGCTCTGAACCCTTTCTTACGGTTCCACCGCATCCTCGGAAAATGCTTTTTAGTTTTTTCGAAAAGATTCACCCCCCCTCTCTCTCTCTCTTTCTCTCCGCTTCATCTTTCCTTTCTTTCATCAATCTCGATGGACTTCTGAGCCATGGAGTCGCTCGTTACATTATATAGCTCTATATCTTTCTTGATTTCATTCACGTCTCCACCTTGTCTGTTTCTTTTTGTTGTTCTCGTTTAACGAAATCCTCCTTCTAGCATTGTTTCACCATAAGATAAGACTCGGAAAATATATATACAATTTTCAGGAAACTCGAGAAATTTTTTTTTTTTTCGGAAAGAACTGGTAGGGCGTAGGTTGAGAATCCCTGGTGTATGGAATTAATTTTGTCGTAATTTATTTTAAATAATTATCGAATCGGTCGCGTGACTTCATCGGAGGAGTTGCCGAATCTGGTCTATTTGAACGCCGAGCGGAGATCGTCTCGCCTGTAAAAATAATAACATTTCCATCGCGATACGGACGATTTATTATTCGGAGAATTCCTCCATTTTAGCTCGATGTAAATCGCGAGAGTTGCAGTTTGCCGCTGTGTGCGTGCACGAATTTCCGATGAAATTATAATAGCGCTGACCGTCTATACAATGTAATCTATATACGCACGCACGTTTCAAGCTCGTGTGTCGGCCTTTTCGATGAAAACTAGGATAACCGAACGTAATCGATTCGCATCACTTTTTCCCGAATGCGCCGCTTATTCTTCATTTAGGAAATTGCCGTAATATGCATATATGTATTATTGATTTTGCGCGTTCGACATTCTCGAGTTGTCGATACACCAGTAATGGTAACGCAATGCAAGTTCGATGATCAAAATAAAACTGGAATTATTATTATTATTATTATATATATATATCAATTATTATAGCTCGTTGTTTATGATATATTAAAACACGATTGATACTGGTGATATTTGTTTTTGTACGTATATCGCAATATAGGATACGACTGATAACGTTTATTTAATTGATAGCTACATGTATATATATATACATACACTTAGATATATGTGTATATATACTTTCTACCATTTCCAGCAGAATTTGTACGCGCCGCATAAATAAGTTGGTCTATCATTCAGCAAAGCGAGTTCCGAAGGGTCCTACTTTCTACCTACCGAAAATCGTTCCGCATAAACCCTTCAATTGTTCTCGCTGACAATCGCCTTAGCCGCCGCTGCCTGGCAATTGTCCCGCTTCGTTGAATTTTACTTTGTGTGCCAGGTGCCAGGTGCCTGGAACCCCGAACCTTGGAAAAACATGGAAAATTCTCAAAGAACCTCTCACGACGTCATCGTTTTACTTGTTTATTTATAATTACCAGAAATTACGAATTATCGAGAATGTATTACATGTCTTTGTATAGAGAGATATACATACTATATCGTGTAACGTAAATGAAAATTTTATTTATACGTTTCATACGTAACAATATCTATTTACAAATATGAGATACACATATTACGAAGATGTTGCATACAAAAGGGAAAAATAATCCTATAGTATTATTCTTACATACAACCTTCCTCCTTCGTTCTAAAAGAGAGATATACATATACATTACATGTCACTAATACTAAAAAGATAAACGTGTGTTTGATGTATTACAGAAAAGTTACAATATACAGAAAGATGTAAGTAATACATCTTCCGGAATGGACGAAAGCAATAGAATGCCGCGCGGAATGACGTAGGACCACCGAACGATACATAGAAAGATAACTAATTGTCTCGCTAATTTATGTCATTTAGTTATTCGCTATTCACATCGTCAACCGAAGACTGCAGTTTCTTTGTAATTGCATTTATAATAATTCTCTTAGCAAACTAGATACAGCAAGCATCATTTTCCTCTATCACCAAAAATTGTAATCTTTGATTCCATAGATTTCAGTCAACACAATTTTGTACTACATTCATTTGTTATCGCTGGACAGCGGATTTTATGCATTTATGACAGGAATGAGTAGGTGTAGTTTCGAACAGTTAAAACATTAGAAGAATTTAAAAATACTGTTATAGATATTCAACATATTAAGAAAGAAAATAAATTTCTATTTCACCCCAGTTTGTTACAAATCAGGTGGAAAATTTGTATCTTGCATAAAGATCCGCTGTCTAGTTATTACATATCAATGAAATCCAGCACTTTAACCCTTTGCACTCGGAGCTATATTTTAACTCGAAAATTAAACATTTCTTCCTAGCTAGAGTATTTCCATTCCCAATGATCTTTTCAATTTTATGGATATGAAATTGGTATAATACCTCGTACAATGCCTAAATGTTTAGTAAGTGATTAGATACCGAGATATTTAATAATGTAAACAATATTTTGTCACCGTTCGAGTGCTAAGGGTTAACAGATATTTTACCATAATGTATATGCATTGTTACACTTTTACGTGTGTAGCTCTAAACTGATCTGTATTTGATAGACAAAGAAATAGATAATCATCAGAACTTTCCTTCCGTTAGCGAACTGCAATTCCATGATTAGAATTATTCGAATAACTTCTGATGAATATCGTCTAGGAAATCGATCGGACAAATCGAAATAGATTTGCAAAGATAAAAAATTATATGCGTTATACTTTTCCTCGACTATAAACTATTTCAATATTTTAAACTATTACTAAGCGCGATAAGTCCTTTTTTCTTAATAGCTTCTGCCACGGCTCGTTCTAAAAAGTTTTCCTGTTGGTCATTGTCGTCTACTTTGTCCAAATCCCAGTCATTATATTCTTCCATGTCGCTCGAATTGTTCAACCTTATCGAGTCTGTAGATGTAGCAGCGATAGAGTTTCCAAAATTTCCAAAATTTCCACTGTAGAATCCGTTCGATTGAGATACAAGCTCCATGGATCGAGCTAAACCGTGACTACGAATCGCCATTAAAACCGCAGTGTCTTCCATGTCGTTTCCTCTGATCGTTTGAAATCTGGATTCCTCTAGGGGATAAGAAGAGGGTGCTCCCATAATATAATTCTCCAATACTTTGTTAATTGTATTATCCAGGAATCCCTTGGCCACCTGACACATCTGCCATTGCGTTAATCTTTCCCTGGTGTATCTCTCTGCTTCGTCGTATTCAATGTTCTCAGAGTCCTGTATCGTTCCTTCCTTGGCATCCAAATTTTTATTCTGTAAACATATTTGAACGAATTAGAAGAGTGAAGCGGGAGAAGTGGAAAACAAAAGCAAACGATATACGCGATTAACAATCTCAAATTAATTAATTGTTTGTATTAATTATTTCGATCAGACCGCGTGATTACCTCTTCCCAGACAGTCTCGTTGACTTTGATAAATCGTGTGCACTGTCGTTTCGGCGGAGCAGGTCTTTCATGATCATCAATGTCAGATTCCTCGATGTCGGTCGCCATTTTTCGAATTTTCTTATACAAGAACGCTCCCAACCGAGATTTGTTTTTTCAAACGATCGAAAATATATCGTTCGGATCTTACAGAAATATTATTGGACACGCGTTAATAGATAATTAAGAATTTCCTCGTGAAAATTAGTAGCGCTTTCGGCACCGTTCACCATTTCTCTGGGAGCATTAAACGCCTGTTAAAAATTCGGGATTAGTCGTCGAATTGCGTTACACATTGGGAATTATGTTGATGCTTTATACTTGAACTATCGTGAAATAGAAAAACTGAACAGTAATCGACGCTGATTGTCAGAATACGTACAAAGCGTGTATTACCGCACACACAATCAAACAGCAAGAATCACTTTTGACAGCTTCAACATGGCTACTTCGCTTTCGGATGGAACACGGAACAGGAAAATCTGTGCATCTTTCAGAAATCTCGCAAGACGTCGATGCACGATCCTAAAAAATTAAAAAGGGAAGGACGATGTTCGGAACCGTACACGAGTCGTACGTGTGAAAAATTTCTTTAAAATTCAAATGTACCGTCCGGACTGATGTCTCGACTGCGGTTGTACTATATTTCAAAATGGCGTAAACATGTGTTCACAGTGTTCAAGAGAACTTTGACGTCCATTCTGTCAAGTGAGGCCGTTTTTACAAGTATTTCGAACGGATTCCCTTCAATATATTCGATCACTAGTTTAACTGGCATGGCAGTCTGTGGCGAATACATTCGCAGTCAATTTCCAACGATAGACGATGATTTGTATCAATATGTGGAAGGTATGTAACAAACCTAACCTGTAAATCATACATCTAAATACTTAGTGTTGTTCAACTTAAAATACATAATGTTCTGTCGGGTAAAGGTATCCTAGACAGTTCGAAAGACGACTTCGAGGATGCCGATGAAGTGTACGAGGCGATCGGAGAAGTGTTACACGAAGTCGCGGAGAAACCAGAGAATGAGGTTAGGTCTGTAAACGTGTTCACATTTGTCACTTTTCTATGTTTACGACGATTACAATCGAACTGTGGATGTTTATAACATAATTATTTCGAATTCAATACCGAGGAAAAACCAGTAAAAATTTGGCGAATGTTTCATCGCATTTCGGGCCTGATCAAATTTTTGTTTGATCACTGCGGATCTTCATGCATTTACGAAGAAATTGGTTGCGTGAAATATGAAACAGTAAAAGATTTAAAAAATGCATAAATATTGATGCTTTTAATACAACAAAGTCGTTAAGGGATGAAATCAATTGTTATGTTCTTCCTGCTTCCGACAATCGATGCAAAACATTTTTATTTTGCATAAAGATCCACAGAAAAATCTGTATTTACATGAACATCATTGTATTTATCGTATCTATTCCTTAATTCTGCTCTATCTTTGTACGATTTTGGTCCGCGTAACGTTGAATTCGGACATTTTTATGCACAGGCAAATATGCGTGAAGTTATTGGAAATGTTGAAAGGCGGTTCGAACGATGAACTTGTAGAAAAGAGAAAGAACGGGGTAAACAAAGTATTAAACGCACCTGTTCACTTGGGTACAATGGCTGCTACTTTAGAAGCTCAGGTGGAACAAATTAAGAGTATATGGGTGACCACTCGAGACGATGCTATGGTGAGTCATTAGTTTTCGATCGTTAAACGAACAACAAGACATATTATGCTTTTACACGATCGCGTTTGTGTTATTTGTCAGAAAGTAGATGCAAAAAAGTTGGAGAAGGCGGAAGCGAAATTACAACAGAAACAAGAAAAGCGTGTGAACAACGAGTCGGCTGGACGTATTAACAATGTAATTCAAAGTATAGAATCGGCGAGTGCCAGTCAGATGACGAGTAAAAAGGATAGTCGCATGGAAACCAAGGGTGGTGTAAATAAAACTCAGGACATTAGGATAGAGAATTTCGATGTAGCGTACGGAGACAGAATCTTGTTACAAGGTGCCGATTTAACCCTAGCGTTTGGTAGACGTTACGGTCTTATCGGTAGAAACGGTCTTGGCAAAACTACTTTATTGAGAATGATATCTAGGTATTAAACTCCTCTGCCGTAGTGTGATTTCTAGACTGCAGATCTTTATGTGTGTATAGCAAAATTGGGTAGATGAAATTCAAGATTATTGGAAAATTTTTAAAATTGAAGATGTTGAAAAAATAGCGTGCAATTTGGTTTCTATTTATTGCAATCGACGCAGACAATTTTTATTTTCCGTGAAGATCCGTAGTCTAGTGATTTCTATTGTAGAACATCAGCCGACTAGATCTAATTATCGCTGTCTCGTTTGATTCGTAGCAAACAGTTGAGGATACCGTCTCACATACGAGTGTTACACGTCGAACAGGAAGTTGCCAGCGACGATACATCCGCGTTGAACTCTGTGTTACAATGCGATCACGAACGAAGTACGTTGCTTAGCAAGGAAACAGAGCTGCAGGCAGCGATAGAGAAAGATGGTGGAAAGACGGGGGACGCGTTAGGCGAAGAATTAGCTAGAGTATATGAAGCAATGCAATTGGCCGAAGTAGACAAAGCTCCTGCTCGAGCGAGTGCTATTTTATCGGGTCTTGGATTTTCCGTTGAAAGACAATCGTGGCCAACTAAATCTTTCTCCGGTGGCTGGAGGATGAGACTTGCTCTCGCGAGAGCATTGTTCTCCAGACCAGACCTTTTGTTACTCGACGAGCCGACGAACATGCTTGACATCAAAGCGATCCTTTGGTTGGAAAAGTATCTGCAATCATGGCCGACCACGTTACTGGTTGTTTCGCACGACCGAAACTTTTTGGATACGGTACGGATTAACTTATTGAACAAATGCTATTTTTCACTATGAACAGAACAGAATTAAATGGAGTATATTTTGCGTTAGGTACCCACCGATATATTATACTTGCGCGGACAGAAGATAGAGGCATATCGAGGCAATTACGAACAGTTCTCGAAGACTAAAGGGGAACGCGAGAGAAATCAGCAGAGAGAATACGAAGCTCAACAAGCGAAACGGGCACACGTGCAGGAGTTCATCGATCGGTTTCGATACAATGCCAATCGTGCTTCTAGCGTACAGAGTAAGATAAAGATGCTGGAGAAACTGTAAGTTGAACGCTATTCGTCTAGAAGGAGTCTAGAAAGAGTTTTCAAGTAAAAATCTTATTCTACTATTAATAGACCGGAATTGAAGCCAATGGAGAAAGAAGGGGAAGTGACACTTCGATTCCCGGATGTCGAACCACTAAGTCCTCCGATATTACAACTGAACGAAGTATCTTTCAGTTACGTGGGCGGAAGCGAAAACACGATATTCGCTGGTGTGAATCTCACAGCTAGTTTGCAATCTCGTATTTGCATTGTAGGAGAGAATGGCGCAGGTAAAACGACACTGTTAAAAATAATAACAAGTTCTTTAAGTCCAACCAGAGGCACGGTGCACGTTCATCGAAACTTGAAGTTCGGATACTTCAGTCAACACCACGTTGACCAACTCGACATGCGAGTTTGTCCGGTCGAATTACTGCAAAATCATTTCCCAGGTATGAGTTGCTTTCGCAAACGAATCGGCTATTGTTAGCTATTAAATATTACTTTGTCGCTTTGTTTAACAGGGAAACCTGTCGAGGAATATAGGAGAATGCTGGGAAGCTTCGGCATTAGTGGTAACTTGGCTTTGCAGAATATCAATTCTCTGTCCGGCGGGCAAAAGTCGAGAGTTGCATTTGCATTAATGTGCGCGGCCATGCCGAATTTCTTGGTACTCGACGAACCCACGAATCATCTTGATATCGAGTCGATCGAAGCATTGGGCAAAGCACTGAATACCTGCCAAGTAAAATTTTCTCTCCAATTTCTTTTTTATTCTATATCGGAGCTTTTACTATTGGGATTCGAGTATTCGAATGGTTAAGTGATCCATTTATTTAGCCGAAACATTCTGTAGATCTTTTAGGGTCAAGTTGAAATAATCGTATCCGGATACTCGGATAGTAAAGAGCTCTATTCTACGTAAGATATTTTTAAGAAAGAAACGTGTTAATTAGATTGCAACAATTTCAGGCTGGTGTGATACTAGTCTCGCACGACGAAAGATTAATTCGCATGGTATGCACTGAACTCTGGGTATGCGGAGAGGGTTCTGTACGATGCATCGAAGGAGGTTTCGACGAGTATCGTAAGATTATCGAAAGAGAACTCGAGATCTGAATATCATTTCGAATTTGATCGCTTTATCATTCTTGCATTGTTCCGAGTCAAGTTACCGATACAAATATGTTTATTGATTTAAATAAATACAAGGGAGGAAGAACGTTCGTCAAAAGATGTTTCTTCTCATTCCGGAGCAGGGCATACTTTTTAAGTTGATCATCGATGTAGATATTTATCGACAACCGTGAAAATATCATACTGCCTATTTTAAAGAAAATTGAATTGCATTCGTTGAAGGCATACTTCATAATATCATATACGTGTGTATATGTATAAATATATATTTCATTGTCAACAATAAAATAAACTATGAGATAGACTGAGTTTGGATTCACAAGTAGGATTAGGAAAGTATCACATTGTTTCACTGCCAGATACAATAACTACATCTAAAAGTTCTGATATTTAATATTGTACATTAGTAAATAATAAAAGGTCGTTGTTATAAATAAAAGTATATAATATTCTATGTTTTTCTTATAAAAACCGTTAGAAGTTTACATTGATAAATACACACGATCGATTAGCGTATTATTATTGCAATTCTCCATTGCTCTCGGTTATATACCATACAACTGTTCTCGTATAGTTTTTACGTAAATGTACATAATTTAAGACACCATTACGATGTTACATTTTAATGCAGTCTTGTACCAGAACAATGATATTTGTGAAAAAAGAAATGAAAACAAAAGAAAACTTTTTTTCTTGTAGAACAGAAAAGTTTTGACGTATAATTATATAGTAAAATTATAATTCATATGACTAACATTTTATTTTCGTTTCTCTCTTTCATCTAATCTCTTCTACTTAACCGTTCATTTCGTTGCAGAAACGTTTCGAATTTCATTAGAACTATTGCCGTAAGATAATAAATAAAACAAATTACTCGAAAATATTTGATGTGCCAGAGAAGTCGCATTGTATTGCCACCGTTAACCCCCGGATGATGTATTTAATGGTACCATCGTGTTAGACATAGAAGACGTTTGCAGAGGTGGTGCAGGAGCTTGCTGTTTCGCAGCTGTAATTTGCAAACATTTTTTACTAACTTTCTCTTGAAACTTAGAAATATTGGGTTGAAAAGAAAGTTCGTAGCGTTTTCAAATTAAGAATCGAAGATAAAATTCAGGTATTTGTTCATATGTTTATTCAATAACACGAATAGTTACCTCGAAAATGGCAAAAAGTAATGGAACAGAATGGAAAATATGTTATTGAATAAATCTATGAATAAACATCTGAATTTTAGCTTTCAATTTTAATTTATAAACGCTATGAATTTTCGTTCCAACCCAAATATATATTACATATAATTTCATCAAACATTTACTATCGCTACCGCATGCACGCTTGGTTAGCCTAAGCAATTGATACCAAAAGATTTTCGAGTTAAGTTGCTATTCGTAGTTCCCAAAACAATGCACATTAATCGAAGCGAGGTACGAGCGATTTATTTAGATATCGAACAATTACAGAAACGATTACAGAATTACTGTTATTGCGCACAAATATGCTCACGTGTAGCGTACACAATAATGATTAATTGTTGAAGCTATACGATCATGCAAGACTATTAGCAATGATGACTCAGTTTGCTAAGTCATACAAGATGAGGAATGAGTAAACTTCGTCTTCTATTGTTAGAGGTGCGCGGGTATGCAAGATATTTTCATGCAAAATGGAATGTTACAGAAACAATTGCGACGTATACTGCCTAATGGTAAAATTCAAGAACGTGGGCGACTGATATTCGATTTTATGATCCTCACCGTTTCTGCTGCTGTAGACTTTTGGGAATCCTTTGAACGGCTCTGGTGGTGGGAAACTCGCAATAGAATGAAACATGTCTGCGAAACGTACTTCCAAGTCCAGGGTACCCATGCTTTGGCCATTACGCATGGAAGAATTTCTTGTTGGAGGCGTTGGCGGTGGTGGCGGTGGTGGAGCAAGCCTCTGGTGAACAACGGGTCGATGTGGAAGAGGGGGTAGGGGTGGTGGTATGCAAGGAGCAGTGACAGTTACCCTAGACGGTGGTGGAGGTGCAACCCTTGTCGCTGTACTGGCCGAGGTATTCGCTCTGGAAGTAGGAGGAGAAGGAGGTTTTGCCACCGGTGGTCTGAGCACTCGATTCTGAGTCCTTGTTTGACTCTCGTTCAAACAGTCCTGCGATTGATGTAGGGACGGTGGAGTTGGAGTCAAGACCGGAGGTGATCTAAGCAACCGCATGCTTTGTGCTCTTGATACACTTGCTCCTGTAGTCAAGTTCAACTTTTTTGGAGGAGGCGACGGCTTTGTACTAGATGGCGTCGATGGTGGTTTGGGTGCGAGAATCGGTTTCCCAAACCCTTTCGGTAATTCTGCATTGATATTCGCAGAGTCTGTGACATTCTGGCTCTGACTAAAATTAGATTTCTGAAACACGAATGGTTAATGCTTTAAGGTACACTTATTATAGGTCCTTTAACCCTTGTGTAGTCAACCAAGTACCCATTTGCTGCGTTTCTTTCAACAATTTGTTAATGTTTCTCTAAAAATATTATAAAAACTTCTCTGAATGTCCATTCTGTGCTCGTTAATATATTCATTTATAGTCTTAAAATGAGAGTTTGTGTAGGCATGTTAAGTACAAAAGGGTTAATAACAAAAAAATCGTCTGCATCCAAATTTGAATAAGCGTCCGGTGACTTATGAACGGCAGTGTACTTTCAGATACTCGTACCTGACCAAATACTTGCGGCTTCTGTGTAGCTGGTGGCGGGACCGGAGGAGGACCTCGTTTTATGGTGGGCGTGGCCGATTGATTGAAGCTCGTATTATTGACATTGCTACTATCCTTTTCGCCCGAAGTTGGCCTAAGCCCTGTGGGCTTCAGTTTGGGCATGCCACTAGAGAACAATCCGCCTAATCCTGCGGGTCCTCCATTGTTCGAATTACCAATACTAGTATTCGAGTTATTAGTCTCCCTGTTGTTCAAACTTCTCGGTTCGATTTTCGCTTTGTCTAGAAGGGAAAAATAGTTGGTAATTGATGCGCACACATCAGAAACATGCGGAAGCAACGTACCGCCGATCAGAGGACCGCTTTTATCAACGGTTACCGTCTTCTTTAGAGTTTTTCCAGCTCTGATCGACTGAAGCAACAAACTCCTGTCTTGATCTCCAGAGGCGGAGTTGGCTGCATTGAACGCAGGAGGCGGAGGAGGCGGTGGTGCAGGCATTCTTCAAACGATTAACAAAATATTTGGTATTCCTGGTAAAATGTAGAAATCGATCGATTAATACGGGAAAACACGACGCGGTTCTCTGAGACACGACTTGAATCGTGGGTGGTAAACGACACAATGGCTGAAGTGCATATTAAAAGATAAGATTAGACCTCCTACTGAGAAAACGGGAGAATTAGGTTAGCACAGAAATCATTTCTGAACCGAACGTTCTTCGTCCGTGTCGAAATATTTCTTTCGAGAGTGAACGTTTACTTTTAGGGAGGAAAAACGAGAAAATGCTCGAATTGTTTACCTAAAACTGAGAACAGGATCTTGTTCCCTCGGCGGTACGATCTTTGAAACTACCGCACTTTGTGTCCGTCTTCGATTCAGTGTAAGTGTAAACGAACGGAACCCACGTCATTCCAAACTCTTCCAGGACCAGGACTCGAACACATTCAAATACATTGATAGTTTACGGTACGAACGCAAGTCAACGTAGACTTGATGTACGAACGAATCGTCGAAATCGTCGAATTCATGCACATTCTGACAATTATTGTCCGTTTGTTTATCGCATCGTCGAGTCAGATTTTAGTCGATCGAACGTGCATACGTCGAGTGCACTGGAGTGCACCTGGATGCACACAGATGCACACTTACACACCACTCATTCACTCACCACACCTGACTACCTGAGCCGAGAGACCTTATTGTAATCATACAGTGAAATAAGAACGGTGCATTGTGAATTTCCCTTGTAACCATCTTACAATTGGCCGCTGTTTAGTCTAGCCTCGCTTTCCGGCTATATAGAGCAATATAGAGGAGCACATCCGCCTTGAAATCTTCTCGATTCCAAACTTTACATATCTAAACTGTAGTAGGGCTGTTATTTCACTTCGAAGATCAAAGATTTTGAAGCTCCGGTTTCAAAAATTTCGAAGTTGATGAGAATCGAACTTAGCAGCGAAATTTCGAAGTTCAAAGCTTTGAAACTCCGTAATAATTTACTACGGCGGTTCGAATTTCGAAAATTCGATTCTCATCACTTTCGAAGTTTCTGAAATCGTAGCTGCGAAGGAAAGTAACAGCCCTACTATATAATAGGACTTGAAACATAATATTTTTTGTCTTCTCTATCCGTGGGACGTGAAATAAAATGACCAGATATATACCTATCTTTTCTAATTGTTTATATATTTTTTACTTCATGCTTCGACGATAACAGAAAACGCGATAGTTTGTCTTCTTGGCGTATTAATTGAAAGACAAACGAATGCTCGAACTATAGAAAACAATACTTGCACGTTATAGCTGAAATGCATAGAAAACTGAGGTAATATATATATTATGTTATTTGATAACTAAATTCAGTAACATGCTCTCCCAAAGTAATTCTAAAATGTTTTCATTTCGATAAAATATGATTTTAAAAGATACAAAATAATAGTGTCAGTACACTTTGTCTGAACAGTCTAAAAGCTACGTTCGAAAAAACGAATTGAATGTAAAACATTATTAAAATATTGTCTCTAAGTACAGCTCAAATTTCCATTACGATAAGGTGAGAAATTGAATCATATCTATGAGTCATGATATCAAAAAACGGTTTATAAGTGTAAAATTCTTTTTGTGCAAAAATTTTTACATTAATATACATTATATACATATTTACAATTGTCATTTCGATACAAAAATAGATTCTATGCACTATGAATTACGATAATCCCTGTAAAAAGTTCCTGCTCTCTCGTCGATTTCGTTCGATCGCAGAAAATAATTGCAATAATCTTTGTAAATCGGCGTAAACAATTCAACGTTACATTTATTAATAAATTTAATCTATCCTTGATGTTGGTTACACAACAACCAACCAACCAACCAATCAACCAACCAACCAGCCATTATCCAATTAACATATTCATCTAAAATCTGAAAGGCAGTGGAATCCTCACACTGCACGAATGATCATATTTTATTCGTTCGTTACATGATTCGTTGGTTGAGTCTTAATGTCCTCCATTGGCTCCGAAATAACTATGTCGGACTGCTCGGTATCTTTATGAAGGGCAATAATGATTTTCTCTTCGGTAGAAGATTGACTGTCGGACGAGCCTTCTTGCGTCGATGTAGCTGCTTCCTGCAATACACGGAAGTTGGAATGAACTCTATTAACTAGTAATTGTATAATCTAGTAATTGTAGTTTTCCTTTTCCCTGGACACTGGTCTTGTTAGATTTCGAATTTTCCTTACCGTACTTCGAATCTTCGTGTGCGTTTTTATGTGTTTCGTCAAATGGTCGGACCGCATGAATTTCTTGGTACATTCAGGACACTGGAATCTTTTCTCTCCAGTGTGAGTTCTACGATGCCTTTGGAGCTCGTCCGATCTAGTGAATTTCTTACCACAAAATATCCAACTACATACGAATGGTCGTTCGCCGGTGTGCCACCTCAAATGTGCCCGCAGGTGGCTGGTCTTTCCGTATACTTTGTTGCATCCAGCTATATGACAGACGTGTTGTCGTTTTCTGGTCATGTCTCTGTTTCTGTGGAACGATATCGAAATTTCTTGAAATTCCTTCGAATGCACTGGCACTAAGGGGGTAGACTCGTTTCCAGGATTGCAAATGGGTTTTTCCAGTAGTCTGTGAAAGTGCTGAGACGCGCTAGAAAGCGCTAGACTGAGAAGTGCTAGATGAAAGATCAATCTGGGCCCAAATTTCAAATTTAATTCATTTAGTAACTTGCAATATTCGGAAGCATACAGCTGCGCATGTAGTTATTTCCATAAAGCTGCGACAGCTACACTCTTCCGAGTAATGCAAATTATGCCTTGTGAACGTAAAAATAGGACTTTTGAGGACGATCGCGGCCTAGATTGATCTTTCATCTAGCGCTTTTGACTACTGAAAAACCCCATCTTTGCATTATTGAGAAATGAGAAACTCTTGCAATCCTGGAAAAACGAGTCTCCTCTTAACGAAATAACGCGATAAGCGACAAGACTCACCTGTCGCCATCACCACAATTCGGGCACGTGCAAGCGACTCTCCTTCTGTGCTGCTTATTGGAATCGCTCTCCACGTTCGTGGATGCTGTGCTCGTTACTTGATGCTGATGCGAAGTAGGCGTGGATGTCGTTAACGTGTTATTCGTTTGAAGAGTCTGAAGGATTTGCCATTTCGTTGGATCGTTCGAATCTAACTGCACCGTTGGAGCAGCGACGATAGGCGCGGCAGCTGTCGCGGGCAAAGTTTGCACGGTTGCAGGTTGAAGCGCGCTCGCAGGTATAACTTGCACATTGCCCAGCCCTGGGATATTTTGCACGGGTATCGACTGAAGGAAACTATTGCTCGCGTTCATACCAGCAGCGGGCTGAAGCTGCATTATACTTCCGCCACCGACACCGGCTCTCATCATATTACCTTGTTGGGCTGTCAAATTTGCCAATGCAGAGGCAGGGATTAAAGTTAACTGCTGAGCTTGCGTTCCTACGATATACAAGTACACAATGTATCAGTATACTGCAGAGAATGAAACGTAAAGAAGTGTAGAAATAATTGAAACAACGCGTTTCTTCGTCTATTTCGAGGTGAGAGGGGCGAGGTGGGAATGGCAAAGCTATGATTGTCATTGCTATATATATATACATATATAAATAACATGCCTGTAATCGTAATAGGTTGGACAGTAGGCTGTGCTGATTGAGCAGCAGGAATATGTATAACCTGACCACTAGCTAATTGCCTGGCATCGATACTGGTTACTTTTATATCACCTTCGACTGATTCTGGTGGTCTTGTCAGAGCCGACAACGTTTGCACATCAATCTTTTGACCATCCTTCGTCGTAATTACATTACCGCCCGCCGCAACTGGCCTTCCAAGCGCGCCAATTCCAAGTACCTATGCAAAAGTACGAATCTTTAAACTTGTATTTTACGCGATTCTCTCCAATCTCTTTCGCGCGACGATCGTCTTATATTCTTTTACCTGAACGTTGCTAGGAGTTGTTACAGTTGTACTCCAAGTAGCAACGGTCGAGGACGGGGCAGACGATTGTTGTTGCGCCTGCTGCACTTGCTGTTGTTGCTGCTGTTGTTGTATCACTTGCTGGACAACCTGTTGCACTTGCTGCTGCTGCTGCTGTTGTACCTGAGCCTGCGCGGCCTGTTGTTGTTGTTGCTGCTGCACGGATTGCAACACTTGCGGTTGAGTTTGTTGTTGCACCACTTGCTGTTGCGCTTGTTGTTGAGCAACCTGTTGGGCCACCTGGGTTACCTGTTGGCTCTGTGCGGCAGAAAATTGATTTAACCCAGTTTGCAAAATGTATTTCCTATAAAATACGTGTTCTATCTCCTAGCTACCTGCAAACTTTGAAGTTGCGGCAAGTTGGCAATTTGAACTTGTTGAATCTGTCCGTTCGGCGTGATTATTTGCGCCATTTGCGGTATTTGCTGTAAGTCAATTTCAAATTGTACAGAACATACGCAACTACAAGAAAAATTTGCTTCAATTGTTCGCAACATACCTGAGTGATTTGTGGTATCATTTGTGTTGCAGGCACATTGAAAACGCTGGACAACGCTTGAACAGGAAAATGCACTGTTTGATACACTGTTTGCCCGTTGCTAGCAGTGACCGGTACCTGAACAGGCACAGTCTGCTGAACGTGTTGCATAGGAAATTGAAGAGGTCTAACTTGTACGCTTTGCCCTGCAAAATAGAATCACATTATTCTACTGCTAAAGTTTTCGACGTTCCGTCGGTGGATAATACACACCCGTCGGTAGCTGTACAGTCTGCCCAGTGATATTTTGTATGATGGAAGTAGGAAAGACGTTCGGGGCCCTTATCAAACTGACAGGTTGAGGAGTAATAATGGTCTGACCGTTTGCTAGTTGCACTTGCTGACTGGTGAGTTGAACTTGTTGGCCGTTGGCCGTAGCAAATTGCATAGTCGGCTGAGTTTGATGATGTCCTCCCGTTGCGGACATAGCAGAAGACGGTATGAAGAGCGCCTCTTGACCATCTATATTAACGGTTTGCATCTGTGGAATTACGCTGTAGCTAAGTTGCTGCTGAGGCTGCTGCTGCTGCGGCTGCTGCTGCGCCTGCTGCGTCTGCTGTTGTTGCTGTTGCAGCGCGGCTTGAGCTTGAGTACTGATCAACTGAGCACCCTATGATTAAAATTAGGATTAATTACCAAGGAGACACTTTACTCGACGTCGAGCGAGTACGATATACTTACTTGCAAGAACTGTTGGGGCAACGACTGCACAGAAATGGTTTGCGCTCTCTGTTGGTCGTGCTGCGGCTGCTGAGCTTGTAAAGGCACGAAATTTTGCAGCTGCTGCAACGTAATGACCTGCGGTTGCTGCTGCTGTGCTTGTTGCTGAACATCTTGTTGCTGTTGCAATTGTTGCAGAACGTTTGCGCTTAAGAAACGAATCTGTGGTTGGGCAGTTTGCTGTTCCATTTGCTGTTGCTGTTGCTGTTGCTGTTGCTCAGCCTCGTCTTGCTGTTGTACCTGCAGGGGATCATGGTCTTCGATCTCCTCCTGTCGATGGGTGTTCATTGTTCGTTTGTTTCCAGCGATTCGCTTTCCAGAAAAATCTCTACTACCTGAGAAATGGTCCTCCCGTCCACGCTACGTTTCATGTTGAGTGTATCCGTCGTGTATTATCCTTGACGACAAAAACGATCCCGGCGTTGAGGCTACTTTCACGTAGAACACTCTTCTGCTAGGAATTCATCCTTCGACGAACGGAATCGGGCCATCTACTTGGTCCGTGGTACATGAAAACGCTCGCTCCACGAACGTTTGATCTGAAAATTCATCTTTTTCTTAGAAATGGTTCATGGTGTGTGACGGTGACAATCGTTTATCGAAAGAGCATATCATCGGCCTCATAAAATTGGGTTTTCAGCTTTGCCTTGTTAGGTACTTCAATTTCTATGGTTTCTGGGAAATTTCTTTTGTTAACTGCTTTAATTATTTTCTAAATATAAACATAGTTTGAAAAAATCTCCGTGTAAAGCAAAATAGTTTCGCTTTAAATCGTGCTTATCGCCTCCTGTAAAATTAACTTTTTTGGATTTAGGCAATTTTCATACGAGGCCGACAATATATCAGGATCGAGGAGAAATGCATCTGACCGTTAGTCCTGGAGCAAAGGCATCGGAAGTAAGAAGAAGTACAGTCTGTCCCACAAGAGCGTGTCGGCGATATCTTGGAGGCTTGTCAACCAATGGGGAGGAAATAAGAATAACAAATGCAGATGTCTTTAATACGGCTGAATATTTGTCAGTTTTGTTTCTGACAGTGAAAAGTACAGCTTTCCGAGATGAGTGCAGCGTACGCGAAACTATCAATTTGGTACCAAATGAAAAATACCATTTCGTCGTACTATCTTGGCCATCCCAATCCCCTGATGTAAACCCAATAGAAAATGTGGTCCATAATGGTCCATAATAAAGGCCAAGCCGAGAGGAAAACATATTACCAAAATAAGAACTCCTGTATACCATATTTGGAAGATATGGAGATAAGTCGCTACCTGTAGCGTACGTTGAGAAAGTAGTTGAAAGTATGCCGAGGTGGTGTCTAGCTATAATTGCTAATGGAGGAGATTGGACCCCTTACTAATTGTAAGTAAGAGCGTATTGACGTTTGATGTATAGATTCGACTCGTATAAAGTTTTTCACAAATATACGAATATTTATAGAAATATCGTCGACATTTCTTGTGGGACAGGCTGCAGAAGAAGAAGAAGAGGACGCGGCCGGCTGAACGTCAACGTCAATGTCAACATGAATGTCAACGTCAACGTGAACGCCCCAGCGGCAACGTGAACGGAACCTACGGCTAGACAGGGCGTAATCTTAAGAAGCTTCACCGACCGAAACTGTATATCGACACGTGCAAAGACCACACTCCGAAGACAAAGAAGGCCAGAGAGCACTCCTCGAGAACCCGATCGAGGACCGCCTCTCTACGCCCCTGTTCCTGCCGCCCCACCCGCCTCTCGAAATATCGCACGCTATGGCAAGGACGCGCATACCCACCAACACCGACGAACCAACACATAGAGGCAGAGGCACGGAGGTTAGGAGGCGCGGAGGCGCGCGACGTGCGCGACGCGTGTCGTCACACCCGCCCACTCGGTCGCGCTGGTCGGCTCGCAGCTCGCACACACTCTCACGTACCTGCGATAACGGGGAAGCCAGCCTCACGATGCAGCCTCCACCCACTTTGCGCACGGGACTCCACCTAACTCGCGAACTGGCACGTGCTTCTCCGCGGAAACGTCCACGCTGCCTCCCGCCACTGGCTTCTACCCTTCGGTTCACCAAATATCTCGTCACTCGCCACCCCTGCCTGCTAAACGTTTAATCCGATCGCTCGGCACAGTCTCGAGGCGGCCATATTACGGAGCACGGCGAACCAACAACTCGATCGTTTCTGTCGCGTCTGGTCAAGATTCATAACAGAGTCTACCGCATAGACGCGGACCCATATCACAAAAATACGCACAAGCTTTTCTTTCCACGCCGGTTATTGCTAGGCGGGTAAAGCTCACGGACGTGCTCAAGTGCCACGCGCACAGATCCGAGCGTCCTATATATGTGCACCAAAGTGGACGCGCGCGCGCGCGAGCGCACTACGTCGCTCCGAATGATCAACCAATTGATCGGCGATTCACCGTTCCTCTTCTACGCTCGTTTTCCATTTTTATCGGGTGAAACGAGCCTGCTCGGCGACTCGAACGACCATTCTAATTGAACGATTTCCCAGTGAACGATGTCGGGTCGACGCCGCGTTCGAAATTGCCGCCAAAACCACCGTGGATGCGGTCGAGCCGTGTCTTCGTTTCGGCGTGGCGAAGGTTGCTTCGATACAACGAAGGAGAGGGCTCGTCTTTTCGATGAACTACGGGCTACAGCTTATCTTAGAACACCTGAGGCGTGCGCGATCTGATTTCCAACGTGATTCAACACGTGCACGTATATATCCGTTCGCGACAGCGTGTGCTGGTTGGCCGTCCCTCGCCAAAACAGGACTACGAATACCGCTATGAGACGACTACTTTCGCCGTGGGGCGGTACACGAGGTGGCAACGTCGCTGTTCACGAGACCAACGAACGAGCGTCCTGATTGGTCGTGCTTGGATCGAGATTGCCGGCGACGAGCGGAGGTTCGTTAGACAGGGGCGTACGCGGCAGCCGTCGGACGCCCACCCCGTCGAAGAGGGATAAACGATGCACACCTCCTACTTTCTCTGGCCTTCCTTCCCCTCTTTTTAGCGGGAGCTGCTGCTGGTGTCGCCCCTCTCCCCTTTCCTCGTTCTCCTTTCAGCGAACCGTACAAGCTGCACCGGGGATCGCTCTGCACGCTGCACGACGCGGCGCCGCGGCGTCGTTATTGGACATGTGTTCGTCTTTTCTCTCGCTCTAGCATTCGGTCGTCCCGAATCCTCGCACCGGCTAGGCTCAAAAACGTTGGGGATCGCGACCGCTGAATTGCGGCAGGGAGGAGCTCTGCACACCCTTTTATGCCGCCGCCCTTTTCCTAATTGCTTCAACCAGCTTCGACAACGTTCCCCTCTCTCTCTTTCTCCCTCTCGGTTTACAACAAACAACGTTCCTATCGAAAGAATTTCGATAGGATCGATGGTGTATTTGAAAATCGTACTTAGGTATTCTTTAAACATTTTTCTAGGATAGGTATGCCCTCGTTTGTACGTAGATAGATACGTACCCAATTTACCGTACGAGAAACGTTCGTTTTTGAGGTTATACGACGCCGTCGAGTCGAGAGTTCGTATCAGTCAACTTTTCGAGCGATTAACCCCTTGCTCTACGATTTATTTTACGGTTTCAGTGATCAGAACACTTTTTTGTAGGTCGCAATTTCGTATAAAAGGAGAACATTTATTTTACATGTTCTCCAATACATTAACAAAGTTTGAAGAAGATTAATAACATACATATTTATTAGACTCTGTTCTGAATCTTCATCGCGAGTCTGACACGATATCGTAGGGCAAAAGGTTTTAAAGTATGAAAAAGTTCGCTTACGATCTGCAAAATATACAGGATGTAACACTTTTCACGATTTTTCAAAGCTCGCGATGATCTGACAAAAATATATTTTCTAGAAAAGTTGATCAGTTTTCGATTGGCTATACATTTGCAATAAAAAAAGTTCGACTTTTCTTTTTATTATTATCGTCAAGGCCACCTCCATTTTTCTCAAATGGCACTTTGTATTTTTGACTTAACAGTATTATAGCCCGTATCAAGACGAATTCAACGACCTGAAAGTATATCATGACCTTCGTATGACCTTGAAGTGGCATTTAAAAAAATGACAATAATCTTTTTTTATTGCAATGTATAGCCGATCGAAAACTGTTCGACTTTTGTTGAAAGTATTTTTCGGGTTATCGCAAGCACTTGAAAAATTTTCTTTTAATTACTGAATAAATTGCTTCGAGTTCAATCTAATTTTCGTGATCGCAGAGTCAACAATGTCGAGAGCATTCCAAGCTTGTCGGTCTAAGAGACATGGAGAGGTAAAATACATGTATCCAACCTAGCTATAGTTTAACACGAGTTTTATTAAGTCAATGGTGATGACTAATGATAGCGAAATAAATAAATCTCTAACGCAGGTTTACGTGTCGTTGTCCTGCAACATCAGAGGCAATAAATTAAATAAAGAGTTATTTAAGTAACATTGTATGTATATATATATCTATATATATGTAGATTAATATAATTTAATCAATATATAATTTATAAATAAAATCATCTCATCAAATACTAAAAATAAGATTACAATATGGCATGAATTAACCCGTAGTGTAGGACTATTACGTGCGTTGTACCGAGACAAAATTATTGGTGGCACGTCGTTCTTCCCGCAGAACTGCGCCGTGTTCCATTTCCATAGTTCGCGAAAATAACGTCGAATGATCATGATCGTTAAAATGCTTACGACCTATAAACCGGTCGTAAGCGTTTACCGTTACTTACATATGAGAAGTTTACAATGCGAGATCAAATGTATAATTTCACATATTATAGATTGTAACGACTGTGGTATTAATTGGTATAACGGTGTAGTCGATCGTCGATACATAGCTAGTACCTTGATCGTGCTGCATTTTGCAGAATACGTATATACAGACACGGCACAGCTATAACGTAGTGCAATCGAGACGCTGTACACAAGATATTTACATTAACGTCGAAACTCGTACGATCTTGCCATTTTCATCGTTAAAATCTAAGCGGATACCATATCTAGTTCCGGTTTGAGCTTGGAGGCTGATTGCGATTAGATGTTATTGTAGAAAGTACGAAATACCAAGTGATTCTGGAACATTTGTACTAAACTGGGCTATATTCGTACCGTTTTCAGGGTGAATTAAGATTATCTATGATAAACAGTTCGCCGCGCGGTGATCTTTCTCGGTGCGTCGATCACACCGTGACCGTTTTGTTTCTTTCGATATGATGTCGGATACTTTGACCTCTTCACAGTCCGCCACCGGATCTTTCCACGCTGATCTGTTTCTTCAATATATCTTGTTCATGTTGCGCCTCCTCCATTTCCGCCATTCTCGCGAAACGCGAGTACGCTACGTGTCCGGACTTGATGGCCGACATCATCTACAGAGACGAAACAACGGTGTCAATACATGAATCGTTCTAGGTTTGATCGTATTACTAGAACAAAACCAAACGTAACGGTTGCAAAAAAAGGTCTCAAACAAGTTACGCCGCATTCTGGCACAAGAGCAGCATGATATTAAAACAACTTACAAGAAAAAAATAATACAAGCAGCATAGTGTAAGTGTGACACACCACAATGCAAGACGAAAGACAACGTTCCTTTGCTACCAAGGTCACAAATGTAAGTTCGCATTGTAGTATGAATGGAAAAAGGGTATAACAATGCTGTTCGTGCAAGTGAAAGACGAAAGAGATTTGTTGTTACTAAAAACACGTATGTTGGTTTACGCGTTATCGCATCGTATCGTATAGAGCAGAGAGAGAGAGAGTATTATGTGTGAGTTTGGATATCCAACAGGTCTTGCGATTTTATTCTTTTGTATTTGGACGAAAGAGAAGGTCTTAGTGTTATGCAACAAAAGAAATGTATGAAAGCAGCAGTGAAAATCTGCGTGCGAGCTTTCACAGACCTGAAGGTATTCGTCCAATTCGACTTGACCGTTCATATTAGTGTCGATTTCGCGTAGAATTTCATGAAGCTCTTCACCAGGTACTTCCTTGTCACCGAATAGCTGCGAATGGTAAAACGGTAAATATTAACATGGACGTTCTATTTATTTACCTGCAAGTAGTCTTGTAGTTCCATTTGCCCATTGTAACTGAGATCAATTTCATTGAGCAAAGTGTGCATCTCGTCTTCTGTTAGCTTAATGTCAAGTACCTGGACATTGACAATTACATGATATGCGACGAACCGGAAGAAGAAAAAGGTAAAGAGATGTGTAGATAGAAGAGAGAGAGAGAGAGAGAAAGAAATCCTTTATACGTACCTTGAGTCCTCGCCTGATGTCATTGATAGATACGTATCCCTTGTTGTCCTTGTCGATGATTCCGAAACGCTTGATGTACAGCTGTATCTCTTCTTTCGTCAGGTTAATAGGTATCTTGTCGCGAGAAGCACGGTTCACCATCGAACCCATTTCGTTGGCGAGGAAATCGCTAGCATTTTTGTGCTGCTTCTTCTTCTCTTCGTCGGACCAATGCAATTCCTCCGCCATGATGTCTATGATACCTGGAAGGGCTTCTTGCGCCGCTTGAACGTTAAGGAAGGCTAATCTCAATCTTCGCGCGATCATGTCTATCGCTGTTCTAGCATATTCACGACATCCGTATCGAATCTAAAAACCAATTGGTCGATTAATCGATGAAATAAAACGATTTGAAATAGCAGATCGCACGACGGTCTCACCTCGGCATCGATATACGGAAACTCGGGATGAATCTTTTTGCCAATGATCGGCCATCGTTTGCCAGTGAGAGAAGCCATCTTCGCTACGGCGAACGCTCGGTCCCCGTAACTCTTGGCCAAGTGTTGGGCAACTTCGCATTCCAGTCCAAAATCTTGTACCAATCTAATGTACATGGTCGGGCCCCAACCATGAGCGCCCTCCAGAAGAAATTCTCTGGTCTGGCAAGGTCTTTCCGGTTTCAAGTCGCAAGCTGAAGAATTTGTACAGGGAATGGTAAATGTACATAGTAAACCGTAGTACATATTGGATTTTCAATGATTCGTCGCGCGGTCTTTTTACCATTAACGCTAACCGTGCCGGCTACAAAATGTGTCGGATACACATTGTTTTATAAAAATCACAAGATTGAGCTTGTTTAGATTCTTCATAATTTTTATAATAATGATTAAATAAAGAAAGGCTATAGCCGGGTTTGGTAGTGAAATTCGCCCCCGGCGGGA
>CM052277.1:2839033-2888002 GCA_028455795.1 Lasioglossum marginatum
CTGAAGCCTACAATGGCGACCGACGGTAGTTCTATCTCACTCGCACGCCGATAGTTGGTGGGGGCTCAGGCGAAAAGAGCATTGAGGGGAACTGAGTACTCTGTGCTATATAGAAGCAGGTAGGGGAAGCAGAATCTCTCCCCACCAACTCGTCAATTAGAAACAAAACGCGATCCCTATTTCTATTGTTCTCTCTCTCACTCTTTATACCCCGCGCCGCCATTGTAGGCTTCAACTCGCCTGTAAGACGGCGCAGTCTATCTCTAAAAGTCTACGTTTATACCCCGCGCCGCCATTGTAGGCTTCAGCTCGCCCGTAGGACGGCTCGGTCTATCTCTATAAGTCTATGGGCCAGACTGATCGGAATGCCCGAGAGCTACCTCGGCCAGTCCTAATGGCCTACGGGGGAACCCCCTTTTCTTTGTTCTTTTACGTCGCTTCTTCAACTGCTAGGTTATTAAGCGGAGGGACCCACAATTTATTTTTAAGGTGGCTTCCGGACCACCTTGGCCACCACAGTCTTTTAAAATGACACATGGAATATTTTCCAGAGGTGCAGGGATTCGAACTCGCAACCACGGAGTCCGCAGTCACGCCGCTCTATCCACTGAGCCACTGCGCGCCTTCGGGGGAACCCCCTAGTAGGGGGTATACAAAAGTAACACTATCCGTAGAGACGACTGTACACGAAGAGGAGGCGGATACCTCGTGTACAAGCATCCAAAGCACATCCTGCGCCGGTTGCTCCCCCACCGACGATGAGGACGTCATACTCCCCATGAGTTTTCAGGGTCTTGACTTGATCCTCGCGGCTTGGCAGGGGCCTTTTCGCTGGCTTGGCTTTCGACTGTTCCGCGTACACCTATAAGAAGGAGAGCAGTGTTACGCACGCATGTATTGTAGCACCTACATAGGTACGCGTCGGTTGGGCTATTTTTAATCAACCCGAACCGGGGTAACTATTTTAGCATTCGCCAGTGAGCACGATATTAGCTAGCCGAATGGTTTGACACATTAGCCAACGTGTTAATAGGACACGAATCAACGATTCGATGGGATCGCATGACTCATGGCAATCGCAGGACATAGCGATGCACGGGCCGTTTATCAGAGAAGGAATTAGTAACGATTTGCCGGTGTTCGACGTCTGAAAGATCGTTGTTAGCGACAGCCAAGCAATCTGATTATCGTAGCGGCACGCCGACTTCCCGCGGCAACCTTGGCCGAATCAATTTTAGCCGGCTAACTAATCGGATCAATTGCGTTCGCGGTTGGGCGAGATAAACTGATTTCTTGAACTCGATTAGACTTGGTCGACGCGCGTGCCCGCGGCCCATGATAACAAAATTACTTAATTGGTTTTCTCTGTCCGCGGCCGGATGACTCCACGTACGCACAAGAGTACACGGCCACGGTTTTCGTATCAACGGTTCGCATCGTGTTCGAAATAGTCTGCCCGGTCTGGCCTGGCACAGATTCTGTCTGCTAACAACGAAATTTTCGGCAGCCACGCGACCGCTGGCTGATCACGGAACACCGTGCTGTGCAACCTTGAATACGGCGAGCTAACCGCTTACGTCTGGATTTCGGACACGGTGAATGTACCTATTACCTTGGATGTACCTGCGGTATTCTTTCCTAATGAGATTGAAATACGTGGAAAGAAACATATTTTGCCCTGATTAAATTTGTACAATTCAATGAGAATGTATTATTTATAATCTCAAGATTTGAAGAAACATCCTTGAGGTGAAAACGTTCTTCATTTAAAACAGCTTCTAACTAAAAGTAATAAATCGTACTCAAATATTTGTTAAATGAATGCATCTAGTTATTTATTCGATGTTATATTACGGTGTTAAAATTGAAAATTTGAAATGCAACAAATAAAAAAGGTATTTGTTACTGTACTCAGGATTTGTTTAAATTGAATGTCTGGATACGTAGTTGGCTTCCGTACGCTCGTATATTTCGAATCTTCTGATCCGCAGCAATTGGTACGTGGCTCTTTTCGGCCCGCAGTAATACATAGAAAATGTTATCGATTTCATTTTTGATATGTTCTTATGTTGTATTAGGTTTTATTGTTTCATGATAAATTCGGGATAATATTACAATAAAGCACGATATCGAAGCATGATATCGTAGTAATCGGTACAGTTACCCTATCATTGTCTGCGATCACTTATCGATCCCCGTCGGCATGGTTGATATTAGGGCTGTTACTTTCCTTTGAAGGTCGAAGATTTCTTCGAAACTTCGAAGCCTAGATTTCAGAAACTTCGAAACCTCGAAGCTTCGATTTCAGAAACTTCGAAGCTTCGATTTCAGAAACTTCGAAACCTCGAAGCTTCGATTTCAGAAACTTCGAAATCTCGAAGCTTCGATTTCAGAAACTTCGAAGCTTCGATTTCAGAAACTTCGAAACCTCGAAGCTTCGATTTCAGAAACTTCGAAACCTCGAAGCTTCGATTTCAGAAACTTCGAAGGCGATGAGAATCGAAGTTTCGAATTTCGAACTTCCGTAGTATTGTAAATTGTTAGAAGATTGAAAAAAACGGAGTTTCTTCTTTTTTAAATCTAATTTTTGTGTTAATATTTTTATTTATCAAAAATCATGACATTCGGGCACTTCGAAGTTCCCTTCATTTCTTCGAATCCATCGAAACTTCGAAGTTCCCTTCGTTCCTTCGAATCTTTCGAAGCTTCGGAAAAGTAACAGCCCTAGTTGATACTTACGACATTGTCGGACTTGAGCATGTAGGAAGTGAGTGCACCGGCGCCTACGGCACCCGTCACCCCCACCAGCAGTTTCAACGATGCCATTCTAAGTCGCTTCTAGCCGCAACGACAATCTTCCAAGAAAGATCTGTAAGTAGAAACGGTGGAATTAGTGGTACGTATAAGCATCTTCAAGAATCTGTTCAAAATGATGGCTGCCAGCGAATATTGCACACTATTTAATCATACTAATATAATATAACACACAAAGTGCTGCACAGTACGGCAGTTTGTAAACAAGAGATTTATTTAAGTATTTCGACAATGTTTCAGTATTTACATCAACGGAACCCTGGTAGAGTACGGTAAGCATGAACATGGTCTTCGTTTAAGTTATGCTTTTTGAAGGTCAACATATTATAAATCGTTGAACTTTAGCTATAATGTTACACTAATCAAAATACGTCGTTCCATTTAACGCTCATCCGCCCCTCATTTCGCGAACTGAATCTGTCCCTCAGCGTCAAATTGACACAGTGATAAAAGAAATCGATAAAATAACAAATCAAACAGTTACTTTTCGATATTTTTTTCATTCAAATTGATGAGTCAACATTTACATCTTAGGTTTTTGCGGTTATATGTTCCGCATTGAAAAAATAAAAGTCACCGAGTCTCGGACTTTGTGTTTCAAATGTCGAGGTTCATACCTAACGACCTGATATTATTAAAAACAACGGAGATATATTTTCGGCGTAAGTCTTAGGTGCCTCATCCTGTATATCCGAACCGATAATATTCGCACGAGAAGTACATGAAAAATATTGGCCTCATGGAATCGCCTGGTGGCCGACCCTAACCGCTGTGTGCCTTATCGTTTCGATCGCCCCCGACTGTTCTTTCCCTTGTTACATCATTGTTACATCATGCACACTTATTGCCTCTCTGGAATTCTTTTAGTACAATCTCTTATCGCTTTCCCACACTTTTATCTGCACCCCCCTCATCCTACATTACCAAATTATTCGGTATTTAACTTTTAATTAGTACTTACAATCTGAAAACTTGGAAATTTAGTGTTTCAAGCATAAACAAAGGTGTCGACCGCACTATTGCATTGAAGTAACTACTTTTCTTTCAATAATCATATATACGAATATGAAATAAAAATTTATTTATATTGGAGTGTGATGTAAAGTTCCGTGAAACCAGTTACGTAGAAAGTGGAGTGCGAGTAATTACTCTTCAATTGAATGTTAATTTCCTGGGTAACGTCATTTGCTAATGTACAGGCTACGTCATCAGAAATCTTGTAAACTTTCTGTGTTTTAGTTGAAAGCATTGAGCTGAACTTAACACTAAACCTACCACGAGGGATCAACTGACCGATTCAGGATTTTTTATTTGACATTTATTGAGATTGTAAAGGTGTTTTCATGGGAATCGATTGAATACATTTTTTAACTGCAGTATATATTATAGTAAATTTAATCTTGTTATTTTTATAATACCATACACATTAGTAGTCAGTTTTGATGGTCAGTGGGTTTAATGTTAGGGGGGTAGTCTCGTTTCCAAAATTGCAAATGGACTTTTTCAATAGTCAAAAGTGCTAGATAAAAAAGCTAAAAACCCCACCTTGGCATTATCGAGAAATGAGAAGGCGCATCCCACAGTCTTGCAATCTTGGAAACGCGAGTCCACCCTCTTAGAGGGGTAGTCTCCTTTCCAAGATTGCAAATGGGCTTTTTCAATAGTCAAAAGTGCTAGATAAGAGATCAATATAGGCCGCAGTCGCTCCCAAATTTCAAATTTGATTAATTTAGTAACTTGCAATATTCGGAAGCATAAAGCTGCGACAGCTACATGCTGCCGAATAATGAAAATTACTCCTCGCAAACGTAAAAGTAGGACTTTCGAGGACGATTGCGGCCTAGATTGATCTTTTATCTAGCGCTTTTGACTACTGAAAAACCCCACCTTTGCATTATCGAGAAATGAGAAGGCGCATCCCACAGTCTTGCAATCTTGGAAACGCGAGTCCACTCTCTTAGAAGGGTAGTCTCCTTTCCAAGAATGCAAGTGGGCTTTTTCAATACTCAAAAGTGCTAAATAAGAGATCAATCTAGGCCACAGTGGCCCCTAAATTTCAAATTTAATTAATTTAGTAACTTGCAATATGTGGAAGCATAAAGCTGCGCATTTAGCTACTTTGATAAAGCTGCGACACGGTTACATGCTGCCGAATAATGCAAATTACTCCTCGTAAACGTAAAAATAGGAGTTTTGAGGGCGATTGCGGCCTAGATTGATCTTTTATCTACTGCGTTTGACTTCTGAAAATCCTCAGAAACGAGTCTACCCGCTTAAAACGCCACGCACGAGAGGTACAGTCAAGTAATGAAATGCATAACATGTTCTTAGGCGGCCAACAGGTTAGTGAGTCACCCGATATTTGGCAGTGTATCAACAGGTGCGATACGAGTCGGGAGGTAGTAGATGCGTGTGTGTATTGATGCGGAGCCGATACATGGAGCATCGAACGAGCCAGGTATTCGGACGGTTCGTTGGCTCCCGCACGGTCTACGATTTAAAAGATCGATCGAGATTGGCCAAGTTCCGAACATCGCATCAAACAATTTCATCTGCAGCTGACCGCACGTGACAATATTCATTTCCGTGGTCACGAGTCACGTCCACAATCATATGGCAGCGTGACACATGCCGAAGTGTCGTATAATCATCGCGGTACTTACGTAGAAATCGCGTCGTTAGATTTCAGATGACGCAACGGATGGATCCCCACCGCCAGAGTTGGGCGTTATTCGAATGAAATTTCATTCGAATAACCCATGAGAATAAAAATTGCGAATAAAGTGACTTTATTCGAAATAACGAATAAATTTTTATTCGAATAATCCAGCAAATAAAAATTTATTCGCAAAAACCCAGCGAATAGAAATTTATTTTATTATTATTATTATTTTTTTTTTATTTATTATTATTATTTTTTTAATTACGCCATATCTCGCGTAATTCCCGCGAGAGGGCAGATCGAAATAAAAGTACTGTATAAATATTTATGGAGACTGCAACTGTAATATATGTTTCATCTTATTACTCGTTCATTTTGAGATAACTCATTTTGTCAATTGTAATTTGGAAGAAGTGAGGTTTTAATGTAGATGTTGATACATAATATGAAATCTGTATTCATTTCCTCGCAACTTGTTTTGTTTAGAAAAACGAATAGCAAGAACAATACACAGGGCGAATCAGGAATCGTGATCAGTAGAGATTACTCTGTTATTTACAGTCCGATCGAAAATGTTTTCATCAGGTACAGCATGGTTTCAAGAGAGCTCTCACGCGATTATAGCAAATTTTTCGTCGACTCTTTTTTTCTTATGATTTTTTTCAAGGTCACCTTCAATTTCTTGCAAACACACCTATAATTTTTTACGCCTATCTGTTAGAGCAGAGGTTCTTAAACTGTGGTCCGCGGAACAATTTTGACATTAACTTTGCATCGCCCAAGACCATTTATTAAAATAACCAGCGATACATTTTTACCAATATTTATTATAAGGGTTGGGATGGGGTCCGCAAAAAAAATATTGTTCAAGAGGGGGCCCTCGGACTACATACGTTTAAGAACCTCTATGTTAGAGGATTTCAAGGCGAATTCGGAAACGTTTCATAACATTAAAAAAGATTGCAAAAAATTGCTTTTTTAACCTTTTTTACAAAAAAATTTGCTATAATCACGTGAAAGTTCTTGTGAAACCATATATACGCGATATTAAGTATGAAATATATTTACATGTGAAAAGATATATTTGTATCACGGTGTTGCCGTTCCTTACTATTCTTCATGCGACGAGTTTGCAGAATTTTGTCAAATGTTTATTAAATAATCCATAAATATATTTGTATATCTCGCTTTCATATCGCTATACACCATTTTGACTTATCTTTGTGACACGACTTATGGGCACCAGATAATCCGTTATCTTGGAACAATGCATAAGTGCTGTAATTATACAGAGTGATCCAGGATCGTGATCGTGGATCAGTAGAGATTACTCTATTATTAACTGTCCGAAAATGTTTTTATCCGACATAGCACAGCTTCAAGCGAGCTTTCACGTGATTATAGCAAGTTTTTATGTCAAAACCGACAACTTGCAATTTTTGAAAAAAATCCTCTTGCTTTTTTGGAAAGCAAGAGGAATTAGTTTACTACAGGATGTGAAAAGAAATTTTTTCAAAAATTGCAAGTTGTCGGAATTGCAGAGAAAATGCTAAAAGTTGTAATTTTCAACATTTTTATGCGGGCCTATATTGAAAATTTAAAAAGTACATTTTGTAGATCTGTGTCAATTATGTGCACTGTGAAAGTTTCATCGAAATCGGTTGATGCGGGAGAAAACGACAGGCATTGAAAGATGTAAGAATCCTGAGATTTATTGCAGTTACGGGCCGAAAATCGTGAAAAATTGCAATTTTCACCATCTTCAAACGTTTGTGACTCATTGCAACGTTGACCGATTTTGACGAAATTTTCAGGATATGTTTAATTGACACAGATCTACAAAACGTATTTTTTAAATTTTCAATATAGGCTCACATAAAAAAGTTGTAAAATGCAACTTTTAGTATTTTTTTTACAATTCTGATCAATTGCAATTTTTGACAAAATTTTTTTTCGCATCCTGTAGCAAACTAATTGCTCTAGCTTCCCAAAAAAGTTCGAATCGTATAGACAATATTAAAAAAGTTATCGTCTTTTTAAGAGTGTCCGAATATTAGTGGGAGTCACTGTACGTACGAATAGGATTTTCAAACTCGATTTTCTCGAAAACTAGGCTTCAAATGAAAAAATTTTATTCCATATTTTGTTCTTATTTTTTCACAAGGAACCGCCTGTATATCTGATTAAAAACACTTTCGATCTGACCGAGGATCACGATTCGTGGTTCACCCTGTACACGGTCTAAGTCCAATGTCTAACGAGTTGCCTCGCCGATGACATTCACTTGGCAGAGAAAATTTTCCTTTTCCTCTCCAATGTCAATTAGAAAGAACCATCGATGTAATAAAAAGGGGATTTTCAAGACTACCGGTAAACTTCCTACTCCGTGGATCGTGATTTATCGCGTCAATGAAAGCAGCAGACATCGCCGGAGCTATCGCATCGTTCGTAAAAAAAACCGTACTCGATAAGTGTCTCGTACGCTTATCGCGTGTACATGTACGTGTGCATGTATACCGGGTATACGGAAACAGCAACGTGTGTTGTTCAATGAAATTCCCTAATTACCAGACGTCGAGTAATCACTCCGATAGCGGTTGCGATCAAAAATGGATTGCGCGCATTAGATTGCGTATACGATTTCTCGCAATCGTAGAGATAAAGCGCGTTACGTGTTGGTTAGACAAATAGAACAACACACGGTCTGTGCATGACTGGAGGAAACCCAACAAAATGCGCGAACATTGTTATCTTGCAAAAATTCTCGGTCGGTAACCGGTGAACCGTCTGGCGAGAAGGATTCCCGATCGAGGTCATTGTCTTTTCAATGAAGTCTTTGACAAACTTTAAGCCAGCTAATATGGAGTTGGCAAGAAAGTTATTTCGGCGTTTTAAGGTGAAATAGAACCGAATTTCTTTTTTCAAGCAATGAACGTTATTAACAAATTGTCGATCGAGATAAAGGAAACAATCCTTCTAACGTCTCAAAAAAAAGCTCAAGCTGTTGGGTCCAATTTTGAAAAAGTTCTTCGTGTTTAAAAGGTGTACGAATACTTTGTACACCCACTGCTCCTAGGGTTATTACTTTTCCGAAGCTTCGACCCTTCGAAGATTCGAAGGATTCGGAGGAACGAAGGGAACTTCGAAGTTTCGAAATCTTCGAAGTGCCCGAAATTTCAATGTCACGATTTTTGATAAATAAAAATATTAACGCAAAAATTGGATTAAAAAAAAAAGAAACTCCGTTTTTTTCAATCTTCTAATAATTTACAATACTACGGAGGTTCAAAATTCGAAACTTCGATTCTCATCGCCTCCGAAACTTCGATTCTCTTCACCTTCGAAATTTCTGAAACCGAAGCTCAGAAATCTTCGACCTTCGAAGGAAAGTAACAGCCCTACTCCAAGCTCCAATCATTTTTCATGTGTTACCAAAGACGTTGTCATGGTGGAACACGTGAAAAATGATTGGAGATCAGATATAGCCCGGAAATTGCACCATCAGATTATCCTTTATTTCGAAGTTAACAAAACTCTTAGAATGGTACGGCATTCACAAATGATGATGACCTGAAATCACCTTTTGTCACGACGACCGACTTAATCAATTTTTCTTGTTCCACTGCAAAATGATCTATGTCACGCGATAAAACGAAACGTGTATCAGCCACCGTCTTACGAAACATTTGCTGTAGGCGTTATCGTTACGTTCCATCGGATGACAATATAACAATGTCATTCGGGAATTAATCCCATCCGATCAACAAATTCTCAGCTTCGTTTATCTGTCCCGATCTGAAAATCTTCCCGGATTTTCGAGAAAATTGAATTTCGAAGTGGGATCACCGTTTGTTATCAGTCGAAATCCGGAAGAAAAATGATATGCGGTGGAAAAGACCTGTTGTTTCGTTCACGTAACCGTTCGTTAATTTGGGATCCCCGTCGAACAAATATTTCTTTTTAAAAAATCGTTAATTATCGATTTTCGAGAAAATTATCGGTCGAAATCATCGTTGAAGAAAAATGGTACGCGGTGGAAAAGACAGGTAGAAACGTTCTCGTAACCGTTCGTTAATCTGAGATCCTGTCGAACAAATAGTTCTTTTTAAAAAATCGTTAATTATCGATTTTCGAGAAAATTATCGGTCGAAATCATCGTTGAAGAAAAATGATATGCGGTGCAAAAAACGGGTTGGTACGTTCACGTAACCGTTCGTTAATCTGGGATCCTGTCGAACAAATATTTCTTTTTAAAAACTCGTTAATTATCGATTTCCGAGAAAATTTCATTTCGAAGTGAGGTCGCCGTAGTTATCGGTCGAAATCATCGTTGAAGAAAAATTATACGCGATGGAAAAGACCACGAAGCGTTGCGTGTGCGTACGCGCGAAGTGGCGTGACGCGTGTGTATTTGGTCGGTGAGATTCACGCATTCGACGCAACCGTCGACCGTGTGTCGAAAAATAATTCACATGACACTGTTTCAGAGACCTTGACAGTCCCCGAAGCACGTGGTGGTTATGTAAGTTGACGCGCTCGGGTAACCAGCTAGATCCAGTGTTCCTCATTTCCCCAGACATCTTTCTCTGAATATATATGTAATCACATCTTATATATAGTACATACATATATATAAATAAGCAGAGAGAGAGAAGTTTGTTCGTGAGGAACAGACGATGTTCGACTTATTTGGAAAGACAATGCGTTCTACAATAAAATACTCGAAAAGAAGAAAAAGAGAACGCCTACGACCGTGGACAACGATTAGAGAGGCTGTATCTCTCAATCTTAATGCCTCTTCGTGCAAAAGTTAACACCTTGGAATACGAACAATCCGTGATAATATACAAAGCCGTAAATATGTCGCAAGGCTGCGTTTGAAAATAGCCAGCCCGCGAATCCTGTGCCAAATGCCTTCGAATGTCACTTGTGTTGGTCATGTTCTCATTTCTCTATTACACATATGTACTCTAATAGGATCAAGAGAACTCGTAACACTCACGAACACGGGGAATTTCGAATTTCTTGCAATGCGGTGGACGCGAGACAACCGCGAACAGACGGATAGTTATTTCTTCGGTGAATCGATCGACTTCGTTGGATTTGCCATTTCTACGGGTCAGAGTGGTTTTTGGTTAGGTTATGGGAACGATAGCGGGCCGAGCAACACGTAATTTCGCGCGGGCGTTAACTGAAACCGACAAGGTGTTAAATTACTGATCCGCGAAGACGAGCCGTTGCGTCAACGGCGGTTAACGCGGTTAACAATTAGACCGACGTATTATTCTGTTAACGAACGTCTCGGTAATCCGTTGTATTATTAATGATATGTCGAACACTCACCGAGAAAGTAATCGACGACGGCTACACCCCGCTGTCAGGTTCTCGGAAAGCGGGTATCTGCTCAACTAGAAGTCAACGGTGTACATATTCGATGAGGATGCCGGCACACATTTCACTGATTCACGAGACCGAGCAGACGATAGTGAACGATCGGACAAGAGCTGTTGAAAATGTGGCGACACTGTCGCAAACACAGAGCAACCACTAGAGGGCTGCAAATTTTTATTCTCTCCTCGTGATCCTCGCGATCCTCGCGGTGCGTTTAGAAGTATTCGATTACCCTGCAGAAGAGACAGGATTGTATAATAGCATCGGGCAATTCAATTAGAAGACTTCAAAAGAAACGCTTCCCTTTCCTCTTCCGATAATTTCATTTGAATCGACCGCCACGATCCTGGCAACGGTGGCGCCATCCGTGGCGAAACACTGAACTTAGTACATTTCCCGTAGCGCCATCTACGGCGAAACGCGGAACCTGAATACCTGAATAAGGAATACCGACGATACCGATAAGCAAAAATGGACAACACCCCTTTCTCTATTGTAAAAGCTCTTTACGCCTAATTTGACCCATAAACAACCATATGTAAAGTTACATTAGATTATTTGGGATTTATTTCGACAATGCTGCGAACACCGCTTTCATTTATGCTGTTAAATGTTTGTATTATTGGCTACGCCCTACCACAGACGAGGCATAAAAGTAGATCATGATTTTCGTGATCGTTTCTGATTGGCGGAGAGCACAAGCGTTCTTCGCGCGTATGTTTTATATGAAATATTCTCTCTGATATGAACAACATTAAGACAAAATTTCAATTACAACATTCATTGGATTTGTAAGACGTTTCTGAAACTAGCATTTGCGTTTCTTATAATTGTTAAGTAATACATTGATATTTTGTAAAATTTTATATATATATAGTCCACTATCACTCCAATCAAATCGAACAAATTTTCTTGATTTTTCGAAGATTCTTCGAGTTGATTTTAGAATATATTCTAAACAGGAATTTCAAAACTGCCGCCTAGGGGCTACCTCCGCCCCCCGTATTCACAGATTCGAATCACTGATGTATATGCTAGTACATATAGGCGGCAATTTTGAAATTCCTGTGAGAATATATTCTAAAATCAACTCGAAGAATCTTCGAAAAATCAAGAAAATTTTGTTCGATTTGATTGGAGTGATAGTGGACTATATATGTATAAAATTTTACAAAATATCAATGTATTACTTAACAATTATACTAGTATATATATCAGTGATTCGAATACACGGATCCTTCATTCCTTACTACACTTTGATCTCCTGTAATTCTTGTAATTTCATACAACATCATTCAAACATGCTGGTTTTAAATTGTTTAACATTTTTATTCGTTTGTTTTTATTGTTGTGACCTCTGCCTTTGGTATTTTCCCAAAAATTTGCCGCGCTTGGCTGTAGCCCCTCTACACCGCCCCCCTAAATCCGCCACTGGACAGGAGCCGAGCCCACCCCCGAGCGAATGCAATCCGTCCAGGCTATCACTTTTATAAAATCTATATTAAAAATGTACACGAGATATTGTGTTCACAATATCGAATACACGCAATCAGATCGATATTTGATAAGAAAAACATCTAGCTCGTAAAATCGACGCGACGCGATGCAATGAAAAAATGACGTAGCTAAAACCAGCTAAAACCACTGACTGACAGCTAGCGACTCGTGCGCCACTCTGGTGCATCGATGCACTATTGTGCACGTTCATGTAGCTGCATCCTATACAGGGTGAACCACGAATCGTGACCAGTACAGAGTTATTCTAGCAGTCCGATCGAAAATGTTTTTATCACATATACACTAATGATATATCAGTGCACATATAGCATGGTTTCAAAAGAGCTTTCACGTGATTATAGCAAATTTTTTTCTGTTATGATTAGGCTGCGGATTTTATGCATTCATGACAAAAATGGACAGCCGTAATTTTAAACAGATTATTTTAAAAGAATCTAATATATGAAATGTATCAATAACACATGTTACTCTCGGAAATAATAAATTTTTTGAATCTTGTAACCGATGAAGAATATTTTTATTTTGCACAAAGATCCGCAGTCTATTAGTTGTGATACTTACCGAATTCGCCTTGAAATCCTCTAACAGACGTAAGAAAATTTGTAGATGTATTAGCAAGGAATTGAAGGTGACCTTGAAAAATCATGAAAAAGAAAGAGTTGACAAAAAATTTGCTATGATCACGTGAAAGCACTCTTGAAATCATGCTGTATCTGGTAAAAACATCTTCGATCGGACTGCTGCTAATTACGGAGTAATCTCCACTGGTCACGATTCGTGGTTCACCCTGTATATATACATATGTACATAGAGGAGCAAGTAGTATGAATACCGCGCTATACTAGACGTTGCGATCGTGACAATAATTCCCCTCCAGGCTCCAGGGAAGTGCGACCAGAGAGGGCCAAGGAAACAGCTGTTCTGCTGGATGGTTGCTTTGACAGGGAGGTCGAAGGATAAGCGAATGTTTTATCTACATTTCACGCTCTTAAATGATATCGCGAATATTCCGTGGCGAAAATGAGAATGTCGCAGTTAAGAGAAAACGGCAGATCGACACGCTGAAAATCTTTAACGACAAGTAAGACCATTCGAACCAGCCACCGTGTAACCTCTCTACCGCTTTTAACCTTACTCCCATTTGGCGAATCTGTCTTTTGTCGTTTTCTTTGCTTCTTCGAACATGGTCGTGGCGTTCGATTTTTCTAAATGCATTTTCGAAATGCATGAACAATTTCTTCGCAACCGAACGGTGCGCGAACAATGGACCACAGGTGAACGTAAATTGACGGGCAGCTTTTTATTTGCACGAAAATGAATGATATCATCGTTCGTGGCACACGCCCGGCTCGTGCGAACGCTTTTCGCACACGTTTCGTGCGATTCCAATTACATATTATTCTTACAGATTCTTCGGTAGAACGATGCCCATGAAATATTGCTTTGTTCTCTCATTTTCGAATTTTACTACATTGTCTGCATTGTTCCAGTGTGGTAGAATTAAGAGAAGATGTCGAATACCAGGTACAATTCAATGCCGGGGAAAGGAGAATGGCTATTATGGTCTCTTTGTCACCGGAGTTTCCGTTGGAAAAACCAGTGCTTAGGGTCTCTCCGCCTGTGAGTCATCCTTGGTGCAACGAGTACAGCGAAATCACAAGCGCGCCAGGGCTACTCAATGTAAGATCTCGCTGGACGTACCGATATTTCTATCTTTGTAAAGCCAGCAAAGTCTATAATGTTTCTGTGTAACAGTTTACAGTACACAGCGATCTTGGTCGAGTTGTTCAAGCGATTATCAGAGAGTTCAGTAAAAATCCTCCGCAATTACTGGAAGATGTATCTCCAGGATCTGTCAAGTCGCATAGCGGTAAGTTTTCTAAAGCGGTTGTATTAAACGGTGTTTAATCTCTACGATACTCGATCCCAGATTTACAAGGAAGGAATTCTCCGTCATATTCTCTGCCACACTACTCAGAAATCCCGCAGACATCGTTCAATTCTTACCATGCCACGCAGTACCCGCAGTTCTCGTCAGCCAGTGCAAGTTCTTGTATTTTTAATTATAACCAAACGAATGCAGGCACGCAGTACGCCACGGATGGTTGCACAAAATTTGGTTCGCCGTCGCAGCATTCGTACAATATGTCAGGCTCGAGGAACAGGTCGCTGCATGCTAGCGATCCGATAACAAGATACAATTCCAACCAACAAGGAACGTACTTGAACTCCCATTACGCGAACGCGAACTATCATCAGCAATCGTTGTCGAATCAGCTGCAGGCGAAAGCTTCGCAGAGCGTTGCGTTCCCAGAACTGAACAACTTGAGTAACGAGGAATTGAAACGACTCAGCGAAGACGACGACAGGCTTGACGAATTCCTGGACAAACATTCCGAGCTGAAAGACGTCCACACGTCCATCGATGACGCGATAGATTGGGTCCAAAAAACTGCCGGCAAGTTCTCTGAATCCTCGCAAGGGTGCACACTCTGTTGTTTTCTCGGATCTAAAACTTTCCGAAATGAATTTCTCGTCGGTCTATGTAGGGCAAACGCACTACCGAAACCGAATGCTTTTGAAACCGTTGAGCCTATCGAATAATATGTCAATTGTCTCTCTATAAATGGAATAATGTATATCCGATAAATATTAAATATCAAATATTTTCTGATAATAGTCCGAGAAGACCCAGGACACGGTGTGTCGTTGCAGGGTTAAAACCCTTTGCACTCGGAGCAACTTTAACTCGAAAAATTAAACATTTCTTTCGACCTAGAATATTACTATTCCCTATGATTTTTCAAATTTTATGGATACGGAATTGATATAGTATCTCATACAATACCTAAATGTTTAGTGATCGATTAGATACCGACACGTTCAATAATTTAAACAATATTTTGAATGATGCTACTGCAATTTTTACGCCTTAGAGTCACCATTCGAGTGCTGAGGGTTAAATCCTTATTGTGATAAGCGAATTGTTTGTTGGTTCAGGATTCGCTAACCTCCAATTTGTTTTCCAGAGGCTAACATTGTCAAAGAACCGGAGCTTAGAGAATTGCAGTCTGACGTAGGGAAAAAAGTGCAGACGGTCGCTGCACTGAAGGCCCGATACGATCAGCTAATACGAAGATACAATAAACTGTCCGAGGTGTTCACTCCGGATCATATAAAAGAATGTCTGAGGAAGGCGGCCGACGAGAGCCACGAGGAGAGCGAGAGGATCGCCGAGGATTTTCTCAACAGGAAAATAGACGTAGAACGTTTTCTCGGCACGTACATCGAATGCCGGAAGTTGGGCCAAGCGAGGAGAACCAAGGAGGAAAAGCTGGCGCATCAGTTGAACGAATTGAAACGGGCCGGCTATTAAAAGCATACAGCCGCGCGTATAATCCTCACTCTTTTTCTATCGAATCGAACAAACTGTGTAAATAACGCCTAGTTAAATTAAACGATACTGTGAATTCGAATGGCATTCGTGTTTACCAGAAACAAAAAAAAAAGAACAAAAAAATATAAGAAAAACAGGAAAAAAGATATTCTACCGTAATGGTAAAGGCACCTCGCTGGCAGAGAAACACTTTTACAACGTGACGCTACGTTACATCACACCGCTTGTTATACACACCGGAGCCGCATCGAAATTAGTTCGATACACCGTGTTCATCCATATCGAACGAACGATCGCTAACGAATCGTATCCGCGAATCGGTTCGAAAGAATTTGTTGTGCGCGCCTGAACCGCCTGAACCATCGAAAGTCCGCAGGGAAGGAAAGTTCGAAAAAGAGAGAGAGAGAGAGAGAAACTAACATGTGCATGTAATCGCCGAGATTGATTCGATTTCAAATCTACTTATCGTTTCGTGCAGAAGTGTTCGTTGAATGGATTTCGGCATGTTTCCGTTGCGAGGCACTTTTCCTTTACTGTGTAAATTGAAAGGTGCACGCGCGTGCAGGAAAACGACGGATACGAATTATAATATTATAAAAACGGTATCATTTTTTCAAAGATTTTGCTATTTTGGTGATGTTACGAATAATACTTATCCTAAGGATGTTCCTAATACAACGTAAACGCAACGTAATCGAACAAGAGAAGAAACTGTATAGAAAAAAAGAGCGTGTAAAGTCTGAAGAATGTGGTGAAAATGCTTTCGTTGTTTTTTCTAAAGAAAAATTACAATGTGTACGTATTGTAATCCTCTCGCTAGTTGGATCGTTTATGTCCTGTTAATTAAAAAGACACGACCCGTAGAACAGCAACGTTTCGCGTTGGCGGACACGGGGACGATCGCGTAGAAATCATAAGTTGTAAATAATTTAAGAACGGAAGAAAAAAAAGAAGAAAATACCGAATTTTTAATAAAAGGAAAAAAAGGAAGTATAAACCCGACCGTTGGTGTTCATCGTTTCGATGGCGCTCGCCGAAAGGAGAACGCGTACAAGCAGAAATGCAACCTACTGTTTTTCTTTTATTTCCGTACAAATGCTTATACGCTTGGTCGCTAATATCTTTTGCTCGCGTATCTGTTTTGTTCTCGTATTAGAAAAATAACAACGATAGATGGAGTGAGTTCCTCTTCTTTAAATGCGATGGACATGTCCTTTTGACATTGAGTTTCCCCGTTAATGTTTTTCTATCGGATAGATGTACACGGAGATCAAACGATTCTTCTCGATCGTAGTTTGATCAACAGCAACTCGAACAGAAAGAGTTGCTTGGGGGCTCACTGTTTGCCTTCCGTTCCGTTTCGTTTCAGTTCAGTTGAATTCTACTGCGGAGGTTTATGCATATCTATGCTAATATAGAAAATACGATGCAAATCAATCTCCGTCACGGTATGAAATTTCAAGTTCGTATAAACGTCCGCAGTCAGTTAACGACAACACTTTTTGTTTCCCCGAATGATTATTAATACTGTCCTACGATCTATTCGTTCGATCAAGGATCCACGAACGAGATCATGATGTATCGAGTACCATTCGTGACTCTGAGTCCTTCGTGGTAATGAGTCAATCTTCCAGGATGCATCAACATCCAGCCTGGCTTGGTGTCTGTCACCGAACAATTGTACCGAATGAATCTGCAGCCGCCGCCCTGATAATCCACCCCCGCCTTGTTCAGGGCGATATTTATGGTGTAGGTGGAACTGTCGTGATGTGGCTTCAGCGATGGTTGCTCGTCCGGTCGATATCTCACAACGAAATTCATCAGAGCTCGAATTGGCTGTTAACATATACCTAAAGTTAATTATCGAGCGGCTGAAGCAGCTTGTCCACGCAAGACTACAACAATTATTTATCGTAAGCACTTACGCGATTACAAGCTGTTCTTATAGTAACTTAGTACAGTCAAGTTTAATACGCAGTGACTGTCGCGTTACACGTAATATCTAATCGCAAGAAATAAGTCGGATAGAATTTTCTTCAATTTCGTGGTTGTTACGCGACAGTCAACGTGGTCGATGCGCAATGAATGGATCCCTCTACTTTCTATTAGAGTCTACGCAATTATAGGAGCGTATACAGTGGGTGTGCAAAGTATTCGAACACCTTTTGAAAGCGAATAATCTTCTCAAAATTGAGATGAAAAATTTAAAAATCGTGATCTTCACATTTTCCTTCGCAATTGCGATCAATAAAAGTTAAAAAAAAGAATATATTTACACATTAGCTAGTAAACTAATCCTTCTAACGTCTAAAAAGAACTTAAGCTGTTGGGTCCAATTTTGAAAAAGTTTCGAATACTTTATATGCCCAGTGTATGTACAGGGTGTCACAAAATTATATGTCGCGGACACCATAACGCGACATTTAGTCGAAAATTATATAAGGAACCCCCAGCAAAATTGACTTTGAACGTGAAAAACAAGGTAAAAAAACCAAAATGTTTTTGACCTTTGTTTTATATATTTATATATAATATAATATATATATTTATGTATAATTTTGTGACACCCTGTACATATACGAAGCCTCGTGCCGATCAGAAAACGATGTGCATCTATTTGAAAAGTAATGAAGGGAGGAATGAAATTAGTGCGCGCGCCCATAGGTGTCGAGAAGTCTCGTGTGCAACCAGGAGCACCTATTCCCGAATTTGTTGAGGTCTTACGCTGGTGTAGTAGCCTGTAAAAATATGCTCTTGTACGGGGACGACATATTCGGTAAGGAAGTATAACCAAGATTCGTGGAGGCCGACTTGTCTCATGTGTATATCTCGCGTTGGAACAGCTTCGTATCCGCCGTCGATACGTGGGTCCTAGAAACGAATCGACGCATGCGTTATTAGATGGAAGAAACCGGTGGTCTTACATCGTGATAATATCCGGTGAACACGAGCTCTTGCAGAGGTCTAACGTACTCCTTTAAGAAATATAACCACTGCGGTTCATAGTTCACTTGATTCATGTGAATGTCGCGGGTTGGTACGTTCTCGTAACCGCCCGTTAACCTGGGATCCTGTCGAACAAATAGTTCTTTTAAAAAATCGTTGATTATTGCTCTACACGACAGTTTGACTCGATTAAGATTAGCTCGATATCGCTACGCTTTCACCGAACGAGAAGGAAACGTAATAGACTGCGAATCTTTATGCAACTATAAATGTTTCTACGTATATGTACTTCTAACAATATATTTTTGTCTATAGAATTTATAATTTATATTCTATAGATGCATAAAATCCACAGTCTAGTCTCCATGTTAATTAGTTTTCATACATTATTCGTTCCATCGGACCACTTTCCGAACTTTTCCATAACTTGCACCAGCTCTTTGGTGAATCTCTCATTGACTATGGGGATCCAGTACACGTCCGGACAGGGCTGCAATAATATGTAATCGAATTAGGAATTTGAAGCACGATTAGATTATTCAAATTCAAACAAATAATATGCATCTACTGGGTGATTCTGGGAGCTGGGACAAGTTCCCAGAATCACCCTGTATAGATTTGATATCTATAGCTTGCCTGGATCGGGATCTTGTCGAGATTGAAGTTCTCCGAATAGTTCTCATGTATGTATCTTTTCTCCCAGTCCAATTTGTTGTCTATGATTTGGTACAGGTCGGGATTCATCAAAGAAATGTCGTAACTGTCAGGATTAACCAGATGTCCAAAGTCGACCCTGTTGCTGACATACATGAAGATAGATCGCTCTCTGTTGCCGTGAGCGAAGGCCATGTCGGTGTCCAAATCTCCCTCCGAATAGGATGGACGAGTCTCTTTGTTAGCGATCAACGTGGCATTGATTAAGTAACAGCTGCTAACAAAGGGTACGTTCCACAGTCCCCTGAAAAGGTACAAGTATATGCACTTTAATGTTAACCCTGCACTGGGCTGCAATCACACTCCTGCATGTGTTCGGTGCGAAATGTAAAGAAAAAACTTTGACCGTTATCCTAAGTTCCATTCGGTAACTTTTCATGTACGCATTTATTAGTCTGGGGTGTGCTTACATCCGTGTACGCAGAGCGAAGGTTAATAATCTAAATCTAAATATAAATCTACGTCTAAATAGATTCGTTCTCTCTCTCTCTCTCTTTCTCTCGGAACCCCTATTCTACTTGTTGTAATCAGGAAATATTAAAAAGTAGGGATATATGTCGTTCTTGATTCAGCAAATGCCACCAGCAGCACGTGAGTATTGCGATGCTCCGATACTCTCAGGACTTGAAGGCCATCGAAGAACAGATGTGTATCCATCTAGGGATCGACACGGTTTCTCTGTCAACCATGAGAGACAATGTTGTTTTTCAGAGGTCAACGCTTAAATGTTTTGTAAGGCAATCGCTCGGGGGTCGTGATTGGTCGATGAATACACTGGCAACGGGTTATGCCTAATTATCCAATTGAGATTCATAACTCTGTCACCAATGACAGCATGCCCATCGAGTGCACAGTAGTCCATTCATATTTTAGGCTGTAGGGACGAAAGGAACCCGAAGCCACTAACTTAGCTTGTCCACTCGAAGATCGCACATCGGAAGAAACGTCTCCAGACGGCTTGCCGGTCAAGTGGCAACGGTAGCAAAGTTTCTACATGTCGAGGTTCAAACGAGCCGTTTGTTGATCGGTGTACAGCAGACAACTGTTCACGAAGTACTACCAAAAGTTCTCGAAGAAGACAGAGTTCGTTTCGGTGCGTCGATATTACAATCTTCCGATTCAAACAAATGACAACATACAGACACGCATGCCTGTTCCTCATCTGTTTACTGATCAGCACGGAGGCGGCGAAGTTTGGCGGAGTCAGAAGTAGTAACAGGGGTCGCGGTAGAGGATTCTTCAAGTCTAGGATGCCCATTCTGTTTCCTCATCGAAACCCAGCCAGCGCCAATTACTACGACCACAAAGATGTGAGTTCTCTATTCTCGGATCATCGGTATTACCATTTTACACGCAGAAAGAGCATTGAGATATTGAATACCGCAGGGAGCGAGAATAGCGGAGGCCTCTCATTTCGAGTTGGACTACATGTTAGGCCGGAAGATCACTTTCTTTTGCATGGCCACTGGATACCCAAGACCTGAGATCACGTGGTTAAAGGATGGAATCGAAATGTATCATCACAAGTTCTTTCAGGTACTGATTTGGCTACGAGAAAGGTGTGCAAACGTTTTCAGGATCTAAAAAGATCGTGTATCGTCTGTTCGTAGGTACACGAGTGGACCGTGGGCAACGACACGCTTAAATCGAAAATGGAGATTGACCCCGCCACGCAAAAGGATGCTGGATATTACGAGTGTCAAGCCGACAATCAGTATGCCGTAGATCGACGTGGCTTCAGAACCGATTACGTTATGATCACTTATTGAAACACGTTGCCTTTCGCGACTGTACCAACACCGGCGAACATAGCTTCTCCGCTACAGAAGTGGCAGAAGACCTCGCCGTTTTAAGATCATCACGGTCTAATTGTTCACAAGGAAGTAATAAATGAGAAGAGAAATAATTGTTTCAGACCACCGACGAGTAATCCTCTTTAAGCGCTATCAACCAACTATCCATCCGACTTAATCCGACCGATCATTCGCTGTAATTACAACGAATTCGTGTAAGTGAAATGAATCCGAGGCGTTCTTCGAGCGTTTTCCTTAAAACTCGAGCACCATTTCGATCATTAAGCATTTCTACGCATGACGGCACACGTTGGAGATTTACAGTTCCCCCAGCGCGCGTTCATTAAATCACAATTGGCTCTCATAAGGGTGGTGCGCGTCTGGTCTGTTAGGCGTAAAACATTCGTATAACGGTCGCAAGTCTATCTGCTAAATTGCCGAGACTTTTGAAAAGTTCTTCTAAAAAAGAAAAAATACAAGACACTTTTTAAATAAAAAATGAATACACCGTTTAAAATGCTGGTAATTAATTAGTAGAAAAAGTTAGTAACGGGATTAGCCGGAGCATCTAGTTTTGTTGTTCTTAATGCTGGATCGTTTGATCGCGTCTGCACCCGTCGATCCCGTCCAGTTCTGGCGGAACTGGATTCGTAATTCATTGATCACCGCAACGCAATAAGTGTCAAAAGAATAATCGGCTCTCACGCATACGCTACACAAGTGCGGCTCACCAGTATTTGCCTATACGTTTGTAATAGATAGGAGAGGACACTAGGGGAGTAATGATTAGGCGGCTGTCAGTTGCATCGGAGTTCCGTGTGATCATCGTACGTTGCCTGTGCTGCTCGGTGAGTATGCACGAAAAAAGAGAAAAGTTGCACCGCATTCGGGACCGCTGCACTTCGAACCTTAGAGAGCCTGATTCAACGGGACACTAAGGACCAAAGAATCTCGTTCTCTAGTTTCTAGCAATTTCCGGGTCTTCCGGTTTGCTGTCGGGTCACTCCACGCCCCGTTTACCGGATAATATCCAGGTAGAATCTAATGGAATACAGTGACAATCCCTTTCGATGTAGAATAGATTCATAAGATTTTCATTGTCCAAATAACTGTTTCCATTAACTACTTCAATGCAAAATAGATATTTGCTAGCGTAGTCGACACCCTTTGTTTATGCTTTTGAAACACAATTGACACGAAATAAATAATTCAACAGTCCGACTCCCAGTCCCATCGATGTGACTGCACTTCTTTTCGTTTGTTCTCAGACTATTGTTGCGAAGATCTGATCATGTCACGCTCCGTGATGGTGATGCTATTCCTGATGATCATTCTATTGCTGAACAGTCAGGAGATTCTTGGACGAAGAGGACGTACCAGAGGTAAAACACGGTCACGCGTCCAAATAGGATTGCCCATAACTGGGAAGTATCGTGATCCGGAGAGCGATCAGTATTACAACAATAACAACGTACGTCTCCAGCCTTTTCTTGTTAACTCTTTCGTTACTGTCGGCGCTGGTATCCATGTTGATGCCGGCTGAAGTCGGCGTTGGTATTGAAAGAGTTAAACGAATGCCACTACTAGACTGCGGATCTTTATGGAAAATAAAAATTTTTTAATCGCAACGAACTGGAGCGAAATAGAAATTTATTTTATATCCTATTATCTTTAGCAGGTTGAAACTAACACGATAATATGTCTAAATGTTACTAATGTGTTTGCCACTTTAAATTACCCTCACTCATTTTTGTTATAAATGCATAAAGATCAGCAATCTAGTCGTTACAGTTTGTTAAAAGTTTGAATCGAATTTTGTTCAGGGTGCGAAGATAGTGACGGCGTCGCACTTTGATCTAGAGTACGTTCTGGGTCATAAGATCGCGTTCCTCTGTGTTGCGCGGGGCAATCCGCGTCCACACATCACATGGTTCAAGGATGGAGCCGAGATTTACATGCACCTCTACCTACACGTACGTATAGTACATTAGAAGACCGTAATAGATTAGCGTGACGAGCCGTAGAACCGTGTGTAACCCATGCGAACACGTTCGATGTTCAGGTGCACGAATGGCAAATTGGAACGGATAGAGTGAAATCAAAGCTAGAGATTGATCCTGCGACTCAAATGGACGCTGGAGTATACGAGTGCTCGGCCGATAACATGTACAGCATCGATCGCAGATCCTTCAAGACTGACTTTTCTATTGCTTTCGATTAAGTTTGACGCTTCTCTGAGACTAAAACTAGTGCGAGTAATTACTGTAGATTAAAAAAGCGAAGTGCAATCCTTGGAATATATGCATATAAGCATATATACATATACACTCCCATCCATAAATCACCAGACACTTCTCCTCAACTAAATGGTAATTAAACAATACAAGCTTCCAGCTTGATTTTATTGTTTTATCTTGATTAGATGTACCTATTATCCGATAATTATAGGATATTTTGGTCAGATTTGATTCACCTGCTCTCTACGTTAGAAAAGATTAGTATAATTATCATTTTTAGTTCGTAATACAGGTCCTTTAATAACGAAAAATCGTCTGCATCGAAATTTGTATAACTGTTCGGTGACTTATGGACGGGAGTGTATGTATACATATGTATACAGTATGCATACACAGGTACACGTATGTATACAGTTAATATACATGGTGTTACATTACGAAATAAATGCAGATTACGGAAAGGCATTTCGAGCACTCACCGCCTCTCGTTCTTCACAATTTCCATATAGTCGAAGCTCCTGGCGTAAAATCCGTCGTCCATAATTGCACCCCAGAAGTTACTCCACATTTTGTTCGGTCTGACTAGCAGTGGTGCCACGATCCCGCGTTGCTGTTCCACCAGCAGCTTCAACGTGTACTCGTTGTCCAAATGAGAAACGGAGTCGACAGAGAAATATCCAGAGCATTGCTTCAGCGAACAGTAATCCCTGCAGAAAATATTCAACTAAACATTTCCATAGCGGTATACCCCGACATTTCGAATTGGAGCTCTTACTAGCCGGCTATTTAAACACTCGGGAAGCATAAAGCTGCGCGTGTAGCTATTTTCATAAAGCTACGACAGCTGCATACCGAATAATGCAAATTACATCTCGTAAACGTAAAAATAAGACTTTCAAGGGCGACTGAGGCCTGGATCGATCTTTCATCTAGTGTTTTTGACTACTGAAAAACCCCATCTTTGTCAGAAAGCACCCTTGCAATCCTGGAAACGAGACTACGCCCTTAAGTAATTCTACAAGTTGTACAACCGCACCACAAACGTTGCGACGTCTTTCAGACGGTAGTAGCAACTTAATTTGTATGATTTGTTGTACGATGAATCGTTTAAGAGCTCCAATTCCGATTCAGACTTGGATTTGTTCGTTGTCTTTCGTGCGTACATGGCCAGGTTCCTAGCGTCGACTTCCTTCACTTTATCGCTGGCAAGGATTTGTTTGCTGCTCTTGTATTCGCTCGCGTGCTTCTTCATGAACACGTCCACAGTGGGCTGATGATACTCTACATTGTTGTGAACGAACAGATGCAACCTTGATTTCGGATACATTTGATCGTATATCGTTCCGAAGAACTCCTCCAAGAAAGGAGTCGGCCATTCGATGAATACGGCGATTACCAAGATCGGATACGTTTCTGGCAATGTCTTGTCCAGCTCTATCATGTTTTCCCAGCACATCGCGCATCCTGTGTCGGAGTTCCAAGCCTGAGCCAGATAATTTCCCAACGAATTCAGAGACAACTTGCTGAGGCCGTTTCCATGAAGTACCAACGGTGATGTGTTGTAAACGGTGTTGACGAGGGACGCTTTTCCTCCCTCGAATTTTAGTTCCACGTCGGCTATCGGCAAATGTTTCATTGGTAGAACAAAAGAATAATCGATTCGTACGTTATCAGTAGACTGCGGATCTTTATGCATCTAGAATGTTGTAACGCTGCTTTTAATGTAACAAAGTCGTTAAGGGATGAAATCAATTTTCATGTTGTTCCTGCTTCCCAGAATCAATGCAAAACGTTCTTATTTCGCATGAAGATCCGCAGTCTAGTTATCAGAAACGGATTAGTAGATTTCATGTACATACCCACGGCTGCATAGAGATTCTGAAATATCTCGGACTTGTGATCCAACTTAATTTTGTGTTCTTCCCGTAACTTCTCGTCGAGAAACGCTCGGGTAAAGAACAGCTGGTCGTCCTCGGTATTTTCTATAGGAGCATAATGTAATATTGCGTAGATGTCCGAAAGATAACCGACGAAGCCTCCCGAGTTTAGGAAACGTTTCCCCTGCGCCGCGACCGGATACTTGGACGCCAGCGATTTGTCCGGCCAACACGATCCTTCGGCAGAGAACAATATCCTGGCGTTCATGCTTTTGAATTTGTCGACTATTTCCGCCGGACCACCCAAGAAAATCACGTCGTAACTGAAAAGAAGTATACGTAATTGTTGAATACGTTCGTCAATCGATCCGAAAAAACTTGCTGGGTGCAAGGACTGGTTTTTAGAAAGTATTTCGAAACCTGTCTGTAAATATCGCGATCTTCTCTTCGTCGTCTTTGTAGTCTTCCAAAGCTTTCTTCAACAGATTAATTTTGTACCCTCCTCCGTGAGCCTTCATGTTACCACCTTTCCAGGTCTCTCCCATTGCCAGCACGTTCAAGTTATCGCGAAATCCATAGGTGTCGACCGACGAAAGATACCTCTTGTAGCCATCGGTCTCGGCAGTGGCGACGGTGAACACCAGAACATCTGAAATCGAAATTGAAACTAATTGTAAGACAAATTCGAACAGTCGCTGATCGATTCGTAGAGGATCTACGATGGCAGTGGTCCGAGACCAGAGAGATTGCACACCTCTTCGGAGAAACCCATAGGTTGTGCAATTTCACGTTTTTGCAAATCGATTTCACCCTTTCGCAAGTCAATTTCAACCTCTCGCAAATCAATCGATTCAACCAATCGCAACATTAACACTTTACCTACCGGAAGCCTATTAATAGGATTTTCAATAAATGTGCTGTACCGAAAGAAGGCGCAGAAATTTTCTTTCACATTGCAATCTTAAATGAAACTATTAGGCCCATTGCACAAATTAAATACCTACATTGTATGGGAGAATATAACTTATTTTGTGCATTAAAAACACTAAATAATAAAAAAATGAGGAAGCTTTTTTCAGGAAAAAAAATTAGTAATATTAAATTATTATGAAAATTTAATTAAATTGATAATTTGTTATAGTAATTTAGTATTATTGAGGACAATATTAAATTATTATGAAAATTTTATTAAATTGATAATTTATTATAGCAGTTTAGTATTATTGAGGACAATATTAAATTATTATGAAAATTTTATTAAATTGATAATTTTTTTTACAGAAACTTCCTAAAAAATACTTTATCTGCAAAAGGTTGAATTTGATTCGCAGAGGGGTGAATTTCGAATTTGCGAAACCTGCACCGGTCAAATGACCGGCTACAGATTTCTTATTTCACGATTATTGGAATTATAAAGTTTTCGTGGTAAATAATTGAATAAATATATTTAGTGGAGCAGATATTATAATATGAATTTATAATACACAACTATTTAACAATTATACCGACCACTACTCTACCTTTCAACGTCTCTAGCAACCAACGGCGCGCGAAGGTACAGTGCAATAACTTTTAATCGATAATTAAACAATTAGTTTGTCAATTAAAACTTCTCTGAAAAGAAACGTCTGTTTCCAGGAAATCTGGAAACGGTACCGGTAATATCTGTGTGTATACGCAAGAGCTTGATCTCAGGCACGTTCTTTTCTTCAGGGTGTAACAAAGCGTATAGAGGTCCATCTATTTCTGGCGTAATCACACCAACGCATGGGCTCGTTTATGGTTCTCATAGCATAGCCGCTGCCTTTCGTCGTGACATCATGATCTGAACGCAATATAAACGAGCACGCCGGCTGCGCTGAAAATCGCGTCATTCCTTGAATTATCGGACGTGCCCATCACGAGTAATCTGGTTTCTAGAGAATTATGACAATTACTCGAAATCAATGGCGAAATCGACGACACCCGAACTATGAAAATCCCGGTTGAAATCAAGCACGTCAAATACGCAGTCTGTCTACAGGTTTTGTCTAAAAATTCGAGAAAAACGATTTCATGAGCATTCAATTAATTATTGTAACGTTTAATCGGTTTGGGACACGTTTTCCCGTTATCCGATCGAGCTCGAACTTTGATCTTTTTAACACTAAACCTACCGAACCTTGAAAGTAACCGGTACATGTACCCTAGTGTAAAAACGACGAGATTGGTTTTATTTAGATTTTGTGCGGCTCCTATTATAGTACGTGCTCTACTAAAGATATTTATAAAATCATCTTTATTATTTCGATAATTGTGAGCTAATAAATCTGGAACCGGTAAATGAAATTTTAACCAAAATTTTTGACAAGATTAAATAAGACCCACTCTATTAGCTTTTGATGTTCTAATGACACAAAAGTCTTTTATAAGACTCGTACTAAATATCTCATCATATCTGGAGTGTGTAGTAAGAGGTCTAACTGAAAATTTTTCGAATGATCTTTACTCCGTGAATCAGATCGACAGATGCTTGTCCGGAATCACGGAAGCTCGGGCGCGATGCATAGAGAAGCAACCGGAAATGGAGAGATAACTGGTCCGCGGTTGGTCTAGTTAGTCACCGAAACATAGAAAATCCAAGACCGAATTAACATTTCTTTTGCGTGCGCACGGTCAGCGCGTAAAGGTAACCGTAAAATATGTGTAATTAAATGCGTGGCTCCCAGGAAAAATCGTCGCCTCGACGAAAGCAAGAATTTGTTAAAGAAATCGGTGCAGAGCGATTCGTCTCGTCGCGCTCATTGCCAGCCCCCGTTGTTTCTATCGGTATTATCGATATTATCGTCCCGATTGTTTTTCGAAGCGGTGCAAGTATTAATTCAAATTATTACTTCAAATTATGAAAAAAATATTTTTTTCTCATTATAAAATGAATCTTTATTTACTACTAGGAATAGAATATTTATTTTAAATATGCAGGAAATTATGTTTTCCATGGAAAGATATTTGTTCCGGAATATGCTGGAAGACATACATGCACATGTGAAATTCGAAATTGTTGAAAAATTTTAATAATTGAAGATGTCAATACACGATTTCTCCTCTATTAAAATCATTAAGGGAAGAAATAACATTTGAATTAGTTTCTGTTTCTTGCAATCGATACAGACAATTTTTATTTTCAGCAAATCTTTATGCGAAATAAAAATTTTCCACTCGAATCGCGTCAAATTGGAGTGAAATAGAACATTTTCTTTCGTAATGAAAATAATATAAACGTATTTTAAAATTCTTCTAATGTTTGTACTGTCTTAAATGGCACCCACTCATTTTTGTCATAACTGCATAAAATCCGCTGTCTATGAATAATTGATCAATCGATAGAGCAAACAAAACAGTCTCTCTATCGATGTGTACAGCGTGTCGCGAATAAGAATAAGAATGTATGTATCGTCGTCTCGCACGAAATCGGGCAGAAAGAGGTCAACCGTCCTCAACCCAGTCATCCGACAAACGAGATAAATGATTCCGGCGTTTCAATGTAATTCGAATCGACCGACCAGCGCGAGAACGTTTGAATCCACCAGAAGCGAAACGCGCAGTGAAAGATTAGCGATTACAGATCGAATATCTCGATGATTGATCCGTCGTAATCTCCCCGGGTCAATGAACCCTAACTTTCCCTGTCGAGTAACCACAAAAAGCACAATACGACGCACGACTGAACAATATTTCGTTATCTTACAAAAGTGAAAACTGTAGTCCCGTCCAGCGGATACTTAAAAAAAAACATCCGTTTTTTGTTACAAAAGGACCTACATTATGAAATAAAAATGGTACTTATACTAATTTTCTCGAATTTAGAGAATACGTAAATCACAAATCTGACCAGAATATCCTATAATTTCTAAATTTTATAGGGTTAAAATACGGATGATGTATATGTATATTGTATGTGTGCGTGTTAATAGGCAGCCCTATATATGACTGAATTCGTAATTAACAGTAGAGTTACGATCGCCAACGAATCGCAAAAAGAAGATCAGATCGAAACGAGCAACCGCGACAAACACGTCTGTCAACGATTGGTTATCCGTGCGTTCTTAATACAAATAAATACGACTTCTCCTTACAACGGCTCGGCTTTTCCTTACAATTTTAATTATTATTCTTATATTTTCTAATTGTTTAGAATTTAAGCGGGACAACTGTTTTCCAATTTCGCTTCCAGAGCTGTCCATAATCATCCCACAATGTCTGAATCTCTTTTTCCCCATATTTATTCAAATAGTATATATGTATTTCGCATTCAAATATTATCGTGTAATAGCTGCACCTGGTCAAAATAAAACAATAAGATCAAGCTGAAGAAGCTTGCATTCTTTAATTGCCATTTTGTTGGAGATCATCGACGGGAGTGTACACATAATAATACGTTATTACATCAAGAGGATTTTGGTTCGAACATTATCTAGAAATATAAAGATTGTAAAGTGTATCTGTTTATTTATATCTTAGATAATATTTTCAAAATATTTGCTTTATAAGCTTATTAACTTAATAAATTAATTTATCTCATAAATGATTTAATATTGGGGAAATAATAAAATATGAGAAGTAAATAATTGTAAATAGAATTCTTAATTTAATAAATGGTATTTCAATTAATTGTCCTCCCAATCATGTTAATATAATAAATGATAAAATGAAAATTCAAAATTTTTCCTAAAAAATGAAATTTTCTTGATGTTAAGTTATTGTAATTTAATAATGATATAAATAGCAAAATTAAAATAGATGAAAATAATCCTAATCGCTCGAACGGACAGAAATGATAATATCTCGTTATCTTATAAAAGTGAAATATATAAAGAGCATTGCTCAAACTGTAACACCAAGAGGATTTTGGTTCGAACACGTTCTAAAACTGTAAAGAACAATAAACAATACAAATATACCGTAAGTCTCATTCCAAAGTTTTCTCGGACTTGCTTTTAAATTGCACACGCTCGAGCGGACAGAAATGATAAATGTCCTTCGGCGTGTACCGAGCGAGCTTTTATCGAGCGAACGATTAAGAAACGGTCTCGTCGGTGGAAAGCTCTGGAAGAGAAGTTCTGCGGTGTTCGAGTGTTCGAGCGACGGAAGGGGAGCAAGTTTTCATTCATGTTTCGCGAGCTGTTCGAAAAATGGTTCTCGGGGATCGGCGATAAATGATAGATAAATGATCGAAACCGATTGCGAGCGGATTGGGTCCGGCGGTGCTTGAAGATCAAAACTATTTACCGTCCACATTCGTCGATGGCGGAGTCTCGGCGACCACGTGGTACGCGCAGAACAAGCTCCACAGCAGACAGCATCCGAATAGCTTTTCAGGCATTTTGTCGACGGGAACGGAGACGTATACGCGAACGCGGCGGACGCACTGTTACGACTAAGATCAACCTCGAACACCGGCAAGCAAGTTCTCGCCGCCTCTCCCACGCTTTTTCAACGAAAGCTACTATCTTCGATGTGCATGTTCGCTGACGTTGCCTCCCGCTTTACCGCGTTGCGGGCCCGACGACACAGTGCTCTAAGCATGGTTTGCAACTTGTAACTGGACACGGCTGCTTGAACGCTGGAAACGCGTCGGGGCCGCGTTTCCATTGATCAAACGAAGACGGAAGGTAGTCCGGTTACGTTACATGTTACGCAGGAATAGAATGCGCCGACTCGCATCGGGACCAAGATCAACCAAGATCGAGAAATTGTAATACCAGAGCTCTGATAAGTATTACGATTACGGACCAGTGACGAGATATTGTATGCGCTTTTTTCGCGCATGCGCGACGATTTCAGGCGTCAGTAAAGTGCAACGTTCAGCTAAAATGGAGCACCTTGGTCGCCCCGCTAATTTCGCCAAATTTGTTATGATTCGATTTTGAAATATCACTGTATTTAATATTAAATTTAATATGTATGTACATGTGATATATAAACTTCTCAACTCTTCCGGTACTTCCCTATTTACCAGTAATAGTTCCCCGCTACTTACCCCACAAGCTCAGGACGTATACGTTCCTGGAGAAACTCGTGCATGCGCGAAAAAAGCGCACAATATCTCACCACTGTTACTGACTGACACAGTGTTCCGATTGAAGTGGATTGAACGACAATTTTTCGCGCATGCGAAAGGCCAAAACAGTAGCGTATCTACAATGACGCAGCAGAGCGGCCAGAGCCCTAGCGTCCCGAGGCAGTTATATTGGCGGTAGGAGAAAAATTCGGAATCAGCGCGAAAAACTCTGTAAGAATCGCATAGCGAGAATCGAAACGTCAAAAAAAAGTTTGAATTTGTTGGACCGTGTAATTTTTTAAAAGTCTGCGGGGTGCTCAAGCTACCCGATTTCATCGAAAAGGTTACGTTACTGAGGCTGAAATTGCCGCGCATGCGCGAAAAATTGTGGCTTCAGTCGGAACACTGCTGACACGGATTCTATGCTGCAATGGCCGTCTGAAGGGTGGTATAGTTTATGTTGAAGTTACCAACGTATCGAGATATTATAATTTCATCTTCGTCGTTATTCCTTAGACCATATCAATGGTATCTAAGCGTTATTCATGCTTCCCCATGATTTATTTGTAACTTGATCGAGATTATCGAAGACATCGAATATTTTCAACTCGAACTGTATTCTACGCAGTACTTTATAGGTTAACCTTTCCTATTGTTCTATTAAATACATGTCCGTCGAAACGTCGGTCCAATGTGAAATCAAATCTATCGACTATAAGTTGGAAATATATGTTGTTATACCTTTCGCGTGTTTCAAGATGTTTAAACGGAGCACTGGAATTACTTTCACGAAACAGCTATGGAATTTCGGACACTCGTTTCGCGGTACGTGAAATAACACGGTTATCGGGAATTACCGACCACGGGCATAGGTTCTGTTCCATGCTAAACCTGGGTATGCTCTGTCTCTGTCTGTGCCAGGGGTTCCCAACGGGGTTCAAGTGGACCTTTAGGCCCGCTACACACACACACACACGTTTTTCTAACGTGCGGTACCGGAATCGCGGTCTGAATTCTGAAATACTATGGCGCTCCACATTTGTTTAAACCATGGATATATATTCATGGTTTGAACCATAGTTGCGGCGCCGCAATGCAATATTTACCGCAACTCCATTACCGCACGGTCGCCGCACGTTAGAAAAACGGATGTGTGTAGCGGGCCTAAGAGTCTGAGGCTTACAATTAGACTATATACACTTATAGACCCGGCTTCAGATTAAATGCCAGATTTGCATACAATCTGTGCTTCTGAAATCTTGTTTACATATGTACAGAGAGTCTCTGATATGTACATGTGAAATTATAAAAACGAAAATAGTACAAAAATAATAAAACAAATCTAATAAACCACTTTTTTTCTAATTTTTTCTTCATATTCTTATATTTAAATTGTTATCTTTAGATTTTCATGTGCAGTTATTATTGTATGGTCAAGAGATGAAGAAAATCATTCTTTTAAAAGGAGTCGATGTAGGAAAAAGGTTGGGAACCCCTGGTCTATATTGACAAAAGTGGTGAACTCGACCTTATCTTATATACCTAAGTAAATACCTTGTGAACTCGACTTTAGGATATTATAGATATATAGCTCTTGCATTATTATTTTAAAAAATATTCGATACGTGAACTGAACGTGTTCAAAATGATGCGCTACTATTTAAAATACTCGATACGATAAAATAAATATTTATTACTCGACTGCGGATCTGGTCTGCATCAGTCGTCGAAAGCGGGAGCTAAATGGACATTTCATGTTGAACAGTCTACAGAAAATGAATCATTATAAATGATAGATAATATGTAATTTAATGGAAGATGTTCTAATAATAAGATTGTTTTGATGAAAAAGAAAGATGTTTGAATTTTTTATACATTCTGCGTTCTGCATTCGACCACCATTCGACATTGCAATGTCGCTAGCTGAAGTAAGCAGCTAGCAAGAAGCCGGTGGGGAATCTATATAGTTTGTACAGCTTGGTGATGAAAGTCAGAAACAAAACCGAGTTACCCGAGTTTGGCGGGAAGATTCACGCACGTTTCTAAATAGTTGTAGCACCGGGTGACGTGTTTGAACGTGTTCGAGTAGCGATGATAAACTAAGATAGTCTGATAAACGGATGTATGTGATGACCTTCCAACGCTATGAGGATATGTCTATCAAAATTGATAAGATATTTGCGGAAGATGATGGTCCTCTCATCCGTTAACTTTGTGCATTATTTGAATCAGCGTACGGTTTGCGTGTAAATAGGTAGATAGATTGCAGAGCTGTCGATAATCATGGAGAATCATGCAAGAAATAAAAAAAAGAGGAAATCTCTCGAAGATGAGACGTTCCAGAAACGGTCCAGAGGAAAGGAAAATAGTTTGGTCCATTTGCAAGACGTAAGTATACGTTAGCCCTAACTACATTTTCGGTTTTGCAATTAACATAGATTCACACATTTCTCTGTGTATCCGTAGAGCAAAGTCGGCAAAGTAAGCAAGATTCTAGTACGAAATTTCATGTGTCACGATGCCCTGGAAATTATACTAAATCCGAATGTAAATTTCATCGTTGGTCGTAATGGAAGCGGTAAAAGTGCAATTTTGACAGCCTTAACTGTTGGTCTTGGCGCCAGAGCTAATGTTACCAGTCGTGGAGCATCTTTGAAAGGTAGAAACGTACTCTATCGTGTAGTCAAAGATATTTTCCTACTTTTACAACGGCGCCTCTTATTCCGTAGGTTTCATAAAGAAGGGGAAACAATCGGCAATGATTGAAGTAACGTTACTCAATCAAGGACCAATGACGTACCACCCAGATATTTACGGCGAATCGATAATAATTCTCCGCACTATTTCAAGTTCGTCAACATCTTATAAAATTAAAAATTGGAGAGGTACTAATATTAAAATAATATCGGTATTGGACACTTATTTACGCTATTGCATACAATCATTTTTATTGTACGATCTTTAATAGGAGACGTAATTTCAACAAAACGAAGTGAACTTGACAATATACTTCGAGCAATGAACATCCAAATAGACAATCCCATTTCTATCTTGAATCAGGACATATCGAGGACATTTCTAGTATCCTCTAAACCCGAGGAAAAATATGAATTGTTTATGAAAGCGACTCTGTTAGACGTAATCGGAAATAATTATAGAGAAGCTCAAGTAATATGTGAGAATGAATATATGAAATTACAACAGTACAACGAGGTATGTTTTTATTATACATTCTTCGTTTGATAATAGCTGATTCTTTCTGTACATATCGGCAAACATTCTTGCAGATTTTGTCAGAGGCTAGGAAGGAAATAGAAAGGTTGAAAGAAGATATTAAAAGGGCAGAAGAAATCGATAGCTTACGCGAAGAAGCAACTAGTCTTGAGAAGGAATTGGTTTGGGCAGTTGTGAGTGACGAATTTAGTATAGGAAAATTTTATGATAGAATTTATCGCTTTCGATTAATAGCATGAAATTCTGTTGTGTAGGCTATAGCTGAAGAACAGAAGTTACAGAGGGTCGAAGAAGTTCTCAACAAGTGTAAAGACACCCATCAATATCTTGTGGATTCTGAAACATCTGCGGATTCAAAAGATGAAGAAATGAATAAAAAGATCCTGTATGTTTTTTGTATCATTTGATTCCGTATAACATGATTTTATGTAACATTTTTGTGCAGACACTTGGAAGAAGAAATTAAAGAAGCGGAACGAGAAGTTACTAATAGTTCAGAGGATTATAATAAAGTGAAGCAAGAGTATAGTATAAGTAAAGATACACATTCCACCAAAGCGAGAGAGTGGCGTTCTTCCCAAAGCAAAATTAAGAGATTTGAAGATGAAATTATCACGATTAAAAGAGAGATACAACGACAAGAAACGTTTGTTCATTTTTGGTTTTACAGAATTTTTATACGAATAACCATTTAACGCGAGCGTATGCTTTTAGAGGCGACAACGCAGAACAAAGTGAGAGAAATCAAATGAAACAACAGTTGGCAGATTTGGAACAGAAATTGGACGAAGTGGAAGCTTTATTGCGGACTAAACAAACTCATCGAACACACTTGGAAACCGACAAGCTCCGTCTCCGGAACGAAATGCACACTACGGAGATAGAAAAAAAAAGCTGTGACAATCGTATACGTGAGTATATCAAAGTATAAGTAAAAATAAGTAGTAGTTCTGTTATCTGATTTTACTTTAAGTCTGATTGTGTTGCAGAACAAATTCGACGCGATCTTGCTGTCACAAAAAGACAGTCTGATAATGCGTTAACAGTATTTGGAAAAAATATACCACGTCTTTTGAGAAGGATCGACGAGGAATTCAATAATCAACAGTTTAGGGAAAAGCCACGCGGTCCACTTGGTACGTTAAGAGCAACTGGAACCTAGAAAATATGTATATTTATTTTATATATTCTTCTAATTCTTTGTTCCCCCCTAGGAGCGTACATAAAAATGAAAGATTCGGCATGGATACCCGCAGTAGAGAATTATTTAGGATTCGGTACTTTGAGCGCATTTTGCGTAGATAATAATAATGATGCCAAAGTGTTAAGAGCGATTATGAAGGAAATTTATTTAAATGAGACCACTCCACAAATAATATGCAGCAAATTCTATAACAGAGTGAGCGTGATATCTTTGTAAACGTTTTATTATATGTGATTGGATAACGATGTTGTTTGGTGTTTCCAGGTTCATGATGTTCGTGCTCACTGCACTCTTTCTCCCGATTATTCCAATCTCTTGGACGCAATGGATATATCAGATCCTGTCGTCGCTAACAGCTTAATCGACCAGCGGGAAGTTGAATGTGTTCTGTTAATCCCAACAAGCAAAGAAGCCTCTGACATTATGTCGAATGCTTCGAAAGTGCCAGCTAATTGTAAGAGAGCCTTTACTCAAAGAGCAGACACGTTCTATCCGGATCCACATTATAGGAGTTACGGAGGACCGCGTGGCTTGAAAGCCAGATACCTTCAAGTCTCTGTTTCCGATGCGATTAAGTACGATCTCTTTATTTTTCTAATTATTCTGATAGCGTTACAAGCGTTTCACATTTCATTGATCTGATTAGGGGATTCGAGGAAGAACTTCGGGCTTTAGATAACGAAAAGAAAGCAGCTGTTCAATCGTATAGTACAGTCCATGAAAAAGAGAAACGTACATGCTCTGAATTGATAACTGTCAATCAATTAATCGCGAAGCTTAATGCCGCGCAAAACCAGTATAAAGCGCAGATTAACGATCTGAAAGACAAGATCGAAGCCAACGAAGCGATATCCATTACTCTATTTGTAAGTTTAACTTTCACGAACCTTCTAATGTTTAAAATCTTTAATGTTTAAAATCTCTGATCCGTCTCTTCGCGTTAGAATAATTTATATAAACTGTCGATTGCATCTTGTACAGAAAAACGAGTTGAACGAGATAGAAAAGAAGTTGCACCAAGAAAAATGTGAAGAGTCTCGTTTGAATGAAAGCGTTCAGGAACTTCAGAAAAAGGTGGAGCGTTTGGAGACGGAAATTAGGCGATACCGTGAACTAAGGCAGAACCTGGACTTGAAGATCAACCCTTTAAAGGTATTTGTTATTAATATTTATGCGAATACGTTAATCACCCTATTTATGCACATCCCAAAATGTTTCTTGCAAGAAACAATATTACTTTTTGCTCTTTCATCTTTTCTCATTTTTTTATTATTCGTATATGAATTAATGTAAGTCAATGACCTTATATGTGTCGCGTAGGCCAGTATAAAGCAATTGCAAGAAGAGAAAGAGCAGATGCGAACAAAAGCTCGGCACGCAGTGAGAAAACTAGAGGGATTGCGACAAGCTTTGCAGAACGCAACTGCAGAATTCGAAATGCAACAGAGGGCTACTACGAAAGCAGTATCCGATGCTACGAGTCGATGCGATAGGATAGAAACATCCAGGTGAATGAACGGATTATCGTATCATTATGAATATAAAATATGAAATACATGTCAGAGGAAAAAAACGACGCTCGTTGTTTTTTGCAGATCGGCGAGTGATCTTGGAAGATTAGCCAAAGAATTAAAAGCTCAAATTCGTGAGATTGAGCGACAATTTGGCGCTGTAGAAAAGTTGCGAAAAGAGCTGAAGGCCAAAGAGGCGAAGTGCGGGGAAAATTTGGAATTAACTGCTAAAATTGAGAAGAGTTATCAAGTAAGTCATGGTTTTGTAATATATTATTTTTGTATTTATTTCTACACTCGCAACTTTCTTCAATTTTATGTTCGTTTTAAAATACGTTAAAAAGATTTTTTCAATGGTGGCGCGATTTCTAGAATATAGAAATGCTCTTTGTTTTTAGCCTTTCCTTTCTTTTTCCTTCAGACATTCTTATCCTGATTTTGCACGTTTCATTTCATTCTTCATAAACCCATATCCAATTTCTCGAATATATTCATGTATTTATTTATGCATATTGCAGGAACACCTTAAACGTTTAAGGGAGCGGAAAAGATTATTCTCCGACATGAAAGAGACATACGGAATAAGCATACAAAATTCATTTTCGAACGTACTGGCATTACGGAATAAAAAGGTACGAATGAACAACGTTCTACTTGGAACATAAACAATTGTGTTCATTGCTTCTTCTACGTTATTACACAATATGTTTTAATCAGGGTACCATAAACATCGACCATGGGAGAAAAATACTTGAACTTGAAGTGGACACGCAGAACGGCAGCCAAAGGTCAACCAATGATGCGAGATCTTTATCAGGCGGTGAAAGGTCTTACTCGACCGTTGCCTTTATTTTGGCGCTCTGGGACTGTACCGGTTTGCCTTTTTACTTTCTCGATGAATTCGACGTGTTTATGGTACGTATATCATCGATAAATATCGAGGTCCTTTTTAAACACGTGTAAAGATTTTGACGAGAGATTGTTTTGTAATTAGGATAAGGTAAACCGGCGAGTCATAATGGACATTCTTTTGGATCACACAAAAACACATCCGCAAAGTCAGTTTACGTTTCTGACCCCGCTGGATACGTCTAACATCCTTGCAGAAGATTACGTTACGATTCATAGGTAAGTACAATGAAAAGTTCAATGAGGAGATCATTGAAAAATGATATTTATACTAATTTGTGTAATTATTTTAATTCTCAAGATTGGCACCACCAGAAAGGGGAAATCAGAATTAGAATATAGTTTAGATTCTTTTTGTTTTGGAAGATTTTAATTATTTTTCTCAGGACATATGAATTATCCCTCAAAAATATTTTATCACTTACAATATTCGATCTTTGTTAAGCATTATTTTTTGTACGGTTGGCCGTATTATTTCTAACGATATATACAAGTTGCAAAGGTTTTTCTTCGTTCAACTAAAAGTGACAAATTATTTTTGAGCGGTAATGTACGAACAATGCGATGGCTAATAGTTGATACTGTTAAATATAGAATAGCTTAACGATACTTTTATTACGTGAAAAATGGTATATTTATATTGTTGGTAAAGCGCTTAACATTGAGTAATGTTACTTGTGAGTATTCGCTAAAGTATTATCAGTAATTTCGTACTCCGATATGAAAACAAAATTTCAATCGATTCGTAGATAGGCAACGGGTTTTATTTCATTTTTTTTTTTTTTATGTAACTTGAGAACGTTTTCTTTCGGCGCGGAAGTCCGCATAGATAAATATAAGGCGTGCAAAAACATATTTTCATAAGTCAAAATAATATATTTATATTGATAGTCTTGTTACATGAAACATTGTTTTATTAATAAAATAGAACGGCGAAACGAACTATTTTTATACTTTTTAATAAAATATTGATGATGTCTAGAACGGGAGCGAATTAATTATGTGATAATTATATATGTGTTTCGTACCTCTAATATGTCTATGTCGTTATCAATATAAATTTTAGTGATAATAGCAATAACTTTAATGGTAATAAAACACAGAGTTCTAATTCAACAATAACAATAAAAATTACCACTATGTGCACATGTTTGGCGTTTAAACTCGTTTTTAAGCTGGAAATCGTCTACTCTTGGAAAGTTTGAGGTAACATAAAAATTCGGGCGGTGCTGAGGTTATGCACCAGCGATCAATTAGGGACTTTTACGAAGAATAAAGGTATAACCGCGGTTACGAACGAAGACCGGATCGTAAGTGGATCAAGGTCTGCGCCGTTGCACGAATCTGGTTTGGAGTTTCCGATTAACGCAATGATTCGTATTACGTGTATTACACGCGGTGCGTGCGAGGCGTGGCTGTGCATTGTGCAACACTGTGTGGAGAAAGTGTTGGAGAACCGTTCGTGAATTGTTAATAAAAAAAAGCGGGCCCCCTTTAACGTAGCGAAACGCGAACGTAATGACCGCGTCATTGTTTAGCCGTCGATCTCAATGCTATACTTCTTTTATTTCCGTTCGACGCTTTTTTCCCCGTTTTTTTATCCATCTAGCCCTTCCATGTCCTTGAAAGATCGAATTTTATAGAATCCGAACGGACTACCGCTTTTTATTCGATTCCTTTTTATAATGGCGAGAGGAAGAATTCCCGTTGGATTAAAATTATAACAATGCGTCTCATTGGCGGGCGAATATTTTATAAGTGAAGTACAATTGACATTTCGATGACCTTGGGTTAGTACTTTCATAAGTAGGATAATAAAAGGGATCGATTGGTTTTAGCAACAGAAATTGGGTTGCATTAACACTAGGTTTACGGAGCTCTAGAAATAACTATTTCACATTATTTTATAGACGTAACAAGGATGTGTCTGTTTAAAAATTTTTGGCCATTTCTCCAGTAATATATAATCGAAGTAATACATTTGGTAAATAATTCCTCAGGGAAGCATCTTTAGAATCTTAATAGTCGCAATTTAAGAATATTAGATTTCGTCATTTTGACGGGTCCCGTAAACCTAGTGTTAAAGAATAAAGTGCAATTGCACTTGGCGGCTGCATCGGCGCATCCGCATGGGGAAATTGGTTGACGCAGGAGAAAACGACACGCATCGAAAGATGTACGATTCTGTGGATTTTAAGCAGAAACTGGTCAAAAATCGTGTAGAACTACGATTTTCACAATTTTTAAACGCTTGTAGCTCGTATTGCATGTTAATCGATTTCGAGGAAATTTTCAGCACGCGTGCAACTACTATAGATCTACAAAACATATATTTTACATTTTCTTTAAGGGTTCAAATAAAAAAGGTTTGAAAAATGCATTTTTTATTTTTCCATGTAGCCTTGTAAATCATAATTTTTGGAAAATCTTTTTTGCATGTCATTTCGTAAACCAATGCTTCTAATTTTTTGATTAATGATTATAATGATTTAATGATTATAAAAAGTCAGGTCGTTTGGTACAATTATAAAGAAGTTATTCTATTTTGAAAGGTGTACGAACACTTTGTACACCCACTGTATGATTTCTGCCTGGATCATTTTTTTCTAGTTTTACTCTAGAAAGAGCAGCAACTTGTTCCAGTTCCCAGAATCATCTTGTACATCTATTTCTTATAAACGTTGGAATGGGATTCAATTGGCCGCTCAAGGTCATTCATGGTAATCCTCGCCTCCACCTCTTTACCCGTTACACTTTCGCTCCCACTCGATATGTGCTTGAGAAATGGAAAGCACCAACGATCATTCTCATGCTCTCTATCTCTTACCAACGTTGCTTAGAATGGTGTAACAATAGGAGTTGCGCGCACTGTATAATTCACGGTTGGGAAACGGCCGATCCAGTTCGATGATCGGTGGCTCCGCAACCAATCTGCTCGACGCGCAGTAATAATAATCGCCAAATAATAATAGTCGACGTTGACAATGTCTGGTAATAAGATTGAAAGATTTAAATTTGTCACTCTCTGGAAACAAAACTTTTTTATTCGTCATGATTTTTTAACGCAACGTTTATCATCGTATTTGCGACATTCTTCCGGTTAAAATGAGCCCAAACATGGCATCATTCGGAACAGACTTGCTTGTTTAATTCACGATTATATTGGGTTGGCAAGAAAGTAATTTCGGTATTTTAAGGTGAAATAGAGCCCAATTTTCTATTCAAGTAATGAACTTTAACAAATAAGATATTTTCCCTTTTGTTCGATGATCTTTTGCCAAAAAGAATAAACAAGAAAATATTTTATTGATTAAAGTTCGTCGCTTGAATAAAAAGAATTCGGTCTTACTTCACCTTAAAATACCGAAATTACTTTCTTGCCAAACCAATAGTAGAACCTCGGTAATCCGAACCGTTTCGCAAAAAGAATCATGGGTATCGAAAGATTTGAATTCGTCACTTTCGCGGTGCTGGGAATCTTGAAAAACTGCTAGTTTTATATCAAACAATACCGATCGATAAATCTTTCTTATTTTTTTACCATACTTATATTAGCTTGCCGTGTTGTTGTTGTTGTATGCATGCGTCAAATCTTGTAATCGAATTTTAAACCACTTCCCGATGAGCTAGAGACTTGAAACTTTAAACATAGCTCAGAACTGGATGACAATGCAATATTAAAAAAAAATTTCTTTTTTAGAACTGTGCGTATAGGAGAAAAAAATATTTAAATATTAATCGTCACACCTCACCGCGCGACGCTCGGTAGTACGTCATCGCGTTCAGCGATCCCCACTCCGCGCTCCCTACTCCACTACGCGTTCCCACTCCGACCCATCCCCACTCCACTGATCCTTCAGTTCCATTTCGGACAATTTTGGACAATTTCGGACTCCATCAAGAGACGACGTCTCTCGGAGTCATTCCCTCATTCTATCCCGCGTATTTCCATATCTTGCGTTTCTATATCTTACTATTTCATATTAATATTACTATATCTCGCGTTCCATTTTTTACCACGTTAAACCAACTTCCCGATGAGCTAGAGACTTGAAACCTTAAACATCGCTCAGAACTGGATAACAATGCAATATTAAAAAAATACTAAAAAGCAGAAAATAAAAAGATATATGAAAAAGAACTGTTTAAAAACCACGCTTATATAAAAATGCACCAAAACGGAGAAAATAATTTTTTTAGACGTTAGCGACTATAAATAAAAGCGTGTAGCGCCGACGAAGATTACGTCAATATAATTTAGCGCTCCACGCTTTTATTTATAGCCACTAATCTCTAAAAAAATTATTTTCTCCTTTCCAGTGCGTTTCAATATAAGCGTGGTTTTGAAACAGTTTCTTTCTACATATTTTTTTATTAATGATATTTTCACGCAACCTTTATCATCGTATTTGTGGCATTTTTCCGGTCGGAATGCGTCCCAAAAGCGCCTGTTCCGCAAAAGAAATTGAGAATAAAAATTTTTGGCTTGTTTCGCAAAAGAAAATAAGACTAAAAAAAAAGAGAGAGAGAGAGAACACAGATTGGTGTATGGTTGCTAAAAAAGTGACTTTATTCAGATAAACATTATCCTATCGAGGGCAGATCGTTGTTCAGTGGATGTAGGCGGGCGCGGGGGCGGCGTACGCGAGCGGTGTGGCGTACTTGGCGATTGGCGCGGCGTAGGAGAGAGCGGGGGCAGCGGCGATTTTGGCAACGGGGGCGGCATAGGCGAGAGGGGCGGCGTATTTAGCGATGGGTGCGGCGTAGGAGATGGCGGCGGGGGCAGCGGCGAATTTGGCGACTGGTGCAGCGTAGGAGATGGCGGGGGCAGCGGCGATCTTGGCGACAGGTGCAGCTACAAGAGGAGCAGCGGCGGCTTCCTTGCGGACTACGGCGTTGAATCCGTTGACTGGGTCAGCGGTGTAGTCGACGATGCGTCTGGTTCCGTCAGCTTCGAGCAAGGAGTAGCTGCCCTGGACTACGTCTCCATCGCGGGTCTCCTGTTGGCTTTTGGCGTCACCGGTCAGGCTGTCGTGGACATCATAAGCGTAGCTGTATTGAGGATGGGGGTCGAAGTCAGCATCCACTGCCTTCGCCACGGGGGCCACTGCCACGGTTTTGGCAATGGGCGCGGCTACCGCTACTGGCGCAGGGGCGTAGGCAAGAGGGGCCGCTGGGGCGTAAGACAGCGGGGCTGCTGGCAGGAGACCGGCGTTGGCGGCGGCCAAGAGGGTGGCGAAAGCGACAAACTGCAACAAAACAATGGTCTTTGTTAAAATTAACTCATAGTCAGATTGCAATCTGCAATTTAACCCTTTGCATTGAAAAATAAACTACTAAACGTATTTAATATTTCAAGAAACTATTGGAAATATTGTATGGGGTATTATATCAGTTTTATATCGATAAAGATTATGTAAAATGGAAATATTTCAGGCCGGATGAGAAATTCTCGGTTCTCGAATTAGAATAGCTCCGAGTGCAAAGGGCTAAATTCTGGTTCTAGCACTGTTTGGCCAGTTGGCTATTGTAATGCGAATTGTGTATGTTGCAGGCGAGGGAGAACGTAAATTAGAGGAAGGAAACATATTCTAGATGAAGATGAGTAATGTTCCTCTTGCAGAGGGTAATTAATAAATGACCGATCAGACTGGAGGACTGATTTTCAGTGGAACAAGCAGATAATGGTCTAGCGTTCAGTCTATCTCGGCGAATGCACAGTAGTGCAGTCGCTGCACGGAGCTGACTACAGCAATCGAGTGGTATTACTAGACCGCAGGTTTTTCGTGCGGAACGATATGTTTAAATGGTTCCAATATTACATTAAAACAGTAGAGACACTTTTTAAAAAATTCGAAGTCGAAGAAGAAAAGAACGTACTATATTGTTGCCACTTCGCTATCGATGCCAACAATTTCTATTTTTTAACAACGCAGAGATTGAAGAGTGCATCTCTTTTCTAGAAAACGAAGCGCACTTCGAGGAACGAGATGTATTATTGAGAAGCGAGATGCTTGTAACAATACGATACCAAAGAAATGGCACGATGGAATTCCCGAGAGGTTGACGAAAGTCGCGTTACCGAAATCGTACGTGTTGGATTATCGAGGCACGGGTATACGTGCGTTCTACTTTCGAGGAGTCACGAGGAGCCAACAAACTCGAGGAGGCGAGAAGAAGTTGTCGGACGTCCAGGAAAAATTCTGAAGAAAATTTCGAATAATTCCGAGGAAGCCCGAATGACAGTCGATTTGGAAACGAATGAATTTAAAGCGATAATGGCTCTTTTGGCTCGATAAACGAAGACGAAGAAGAAGAAGAAGAAGCGGTACGGGGTGTTGTGTTGAATGAATGATCGAGTATCGCTTTCGATATATGTACCTTGAATGCCATCGTAGCTTGCTTGATTGGTAGATCTCTCGATCTGTCTGTCTGTGATGCGAATGATACCATGGTCGGGTGGTTTTCGGCTTTTATACCCGCAAGCCGTGGCGCAGGACCCACGGGCGAACGGTGACGTAACTGGGTGACGGTACCTTCGACGGTCACCCGATTTGCGGCCGCGAAAGAGTGGCAGAAAATTGAGCAAGAAATCGGACCACGCCCAACACGAACAATTCGAACACCGACGATCCCCGTCTCGGGGACCATCGCGGACGCCGACGCCGTGGACTAGGCCACGTCCTTGCCGTGTAGTTACTTAATCCTTCCCCGGACTTCGACGGGCGCGCGTCGAGAAGCCCGTTTTCTGGACGAAATTCCATCGCTCGAGAATTCTAGCCGATATACCAACAAACGTTTCGGACGAAACTTGCTGGATATGGAAGTTTAACGTTGCGGTAATCTTGAAGAGCTCTGCTCAGATTACAATTGAGAATAACTTTAGTACAAGTCACACATGCGCCGAAGGTGCGCATAAAATTTTAAGGCGATTATGGCCATGTAATTGTTTTAATGTTTTAATTTTTAATTACTCGCATATAGTGCGTACAATCTCGAAGCTTTAAATTTAGTGTTTCAAGCATTAACAAAGGTGTGGACTACACTAGCGAACATATATTTCGCGTTAAAGTAGTTATGTTATTGGATAAAAATTTGTTTGTAAAATTTTAAGGCGATTGGTCATGTAGATTTTTAGATTTTTAATTTTTAATTACTCGCATGTAGTGCGTACAATCTCGAAGCGTAAATTTAGTGTTTCAAGCATTAACAAAGATGTGGACTACATTAGCGAACATGTATTTCGCGTTAGAGTAGTTATGTTATTGAATAAAAATTTGTTTATGCTGAAGGTTAAATATCGTGGACACCATTTCGACAAATATAGATCCGAGGAAAACGTGTTGAATGTTTCGCCTGCCGATTATTAGCTGGTTCGCCATATGCATATGTAAAAATCTATTTTCGACTAATCTGCCGGCCCAGAACTATGAAGGCGACCTACTCGCTAAAAGAAGTCCTGCAATTTTATTTTTGTTCCTGTTTGCCACTTCTGACGAACGTCGAGCGAGGGAAACAGCCTGTATCCTCGAGTCTCTTCTCCGTCCTCCCCTCCGTCGATTACTTAATTAAATACGCCCGCTTTTTCTGCTGCGCGCGAACTGGGACTTTCTTCTTCTTTCGGTTTTCGCTGGCTGAACACAGGGCCGATAAAATATTGTCATTGTTTTTATATTTACGAGTTGCATTCTTCATTTTCAAGCACCCCTTAATTGATTGGTTGCATTGGAAACGTGATAACTGTTCTTAAATTTTTCCAATCTGCTTCTGTTTTATATTTCACCCGACCAAATTCTTCATAACTGTATAAAAATCCGCAGTCTCGTAATTGCTAATGGATTTTATGAATTCATGAAAAGAATGAGTGCGATTCAAAATGAAAGAGTTCACCCGTGTCAGTATACTATTTGCAGCATAAAAAAATGATTAATGGAGAAAATAAATTGTTATCTACATAGATTGCAATTAATTGATGAATAAAAATTCGCAATTCTTCATAAATGGATAAGAATCCGCAATGATCCAAACCGTAAAAATCCGAAATGAGCAGGTGCAATTCGAAATGATTAGAAGAGTTGAACAATGTCTATACACTATTTGAAACATAAAAATGATTAATGGAGAAACTACATTTTTAGTTTCAATTAATGTATAAAAATTCGCAATTCTTCATAAGTGGGTAAAATCCATTTTCTTCACAAATGGATAAAAGAGTTCAACAATATCGACATACTATTTGAAACATAAAAATGATTAATGAAGAAAATAAATTGTTACCTACGTAGACTGCGATTAATTGATGAACAAAAATTCGCAATTCTTCATAAATGGATAAAAATCCGCAGTCTAGTAATTACTAACTAATAGATTTTATGGAGAAAATAAATTGTTACCTATACAGATTGCAATTAATTGATGAATAAAAATTCGCAATTCTTCATAAATGGATAAGAATCCGCAATGATCCAAACCGTAAAAATCCGAAATGAGCAGGTGCAATTCGAAATGATTAGAAGAGTTGAACAATGTCTACATACTATTTGAAACATGAAAATGATTAATGGAGAAACTACATTTTTAATTCTAATTGATGTATAAAAATTCGCAATTCTTCAGAAATGGATGAGATCCATTTCCTTCATAAATGGATGAAATCCATTGTGCAATTCGAAATGATTAAAAGAGTTCAACAATGTCGATATATTATTTGAAACATAAAAATGATTAATGGAGCAAATAAATTGTTACAATTCCTGTACGCCGGCCTGACAATATAATTCTCAATTTGTCACGCAATTTCATCCACTGAAGTACATCGTAAGTCGTCGATCATCTGCAAAGAAAAATCGCCTGAGCTTGCGATCGGAAACATCATGAAGCACGGTAATAACCGATAATGATGGTTTACCGCGTTACGAATGCGGCGATGAAACGTTGCGTCGTGTCGACTCGTAGTCGAACTCGGTCTGTGATAAATTCGCGAGATGCTTCATAATGCCAATTAGTTCTGGTTCGCGGGAATCCAACAAATTATTCGCCGTGTAATTCGCCGGTGCACGGGACGCTGAGGACTGCTGCTCCGCAGCATGATCCGCGACCGGCGACCTTGAGTTCTTCCATAATTGGCGGAATCAACTGGTTCTTTTTTCGCGGTATGAAAAAAATAAGAAGAGGACCTGATTACGCGGTCATGACGTAACATGTCGGGTGAAGCAACGCTGATCGGATTTTCGGACGATTAACCGCTTGCTGCTGTTCGTTCGCCTTTATTTTCGCACGTTCGAGGCGCCCGCCGTTTTCGCCAATGAAATGCTTGTATCTCGGCGAACTTTTATACGTAATCGAAAGTTTCTTCCACGAACGTAACGAACGAGTTTTATACAGAAAATCAGCCTCTCTTCTAACTCTTTCCGACCTAGAATATTTCCATTCTCAATGATTTTTTAAATGTTTAATAATTGATTAGATACCGACACGTCTAATAATGCGAACAATATTCTAAACAATGGTACAGCAATTTTTCAGTGGCGCCTCAGAGTCACCACTCGAGTGCTAAGGGTTAACCAGTTCAATAGGTCCGACACGATCCGCGTATCGCAAAATTAAAAATTGCAATAATTCTAAGCCACACAGGAGCAATATACACATCCATTTCTGTTCTTAATATCGCGAACGATTAACTTTTGTTCTTCGACGAGTATTCGTTCTACACATCTCCAAAATTGTTAGAGGCTAATCGACCTTTTAATGTGTCTATATATCTAAAGTGTATTTTTGTAATTTTCAATATTTTTGATCATATCCAGGATTTTCAATAAATATACACATAATGTATAAAATTCGCAGTCTATTAATAGTAGTTATGGTTGCAGATCAAGTATAAAGATAGGATTCCGAGTGAAAAAGTGGATCATTCGAGGTATTTATTCGTACCTAATCCGCCAGAATAGTCATATAGTGATTGAAATGTCGGGGGACAGCGGTCAGCAAGCGCGGAAGACCTAAATTCGAGTTGTGACATTGATTTCACGTGACAGACCAGTTCGTAGATTCGTTGCACGTGTTCACATAGAAGGTTCACAGAAGCTGTAGAAGCCGGAGGTCTCTCGATCCTCGATCTGGATCGGGTATAGTAGCCGTGGATCGCCCCAGGGCCCGTCGATCGATCGATCGATCGAGGCGGGCCCCGAGGTTCGGCTCTCTGGCCCAGGGCCTGACCTTTTCGTTTCTTTTCGTTCGTTTCGCTTCTTTTTTTCTTACTTTATGAAAGTGCTCCACTTCTGTTTACGGTTAACGTTAGATGTGACGCAACGATCGAGGTAGATCCGAACACGTATCGCGTCGAAAGTTTCGCGATCCAACTGGTACCCGGCCCCCCTTTTTACCCGCGACCCTGGAATTTGCCGAAATTTCGAAAATTAACAGCCGCCGTAACAACCTGTTCTTTCACGTTTGTCGAACGATCTGAATTATTTATTTACCGTGGAAAATAATTTAACAGAAATCATTAAATACCTAACAATTTTAATTTGTAAAAGGAATTGTTCGAGGAATCATCGATTTGCATACAGACTTCGTTAACACTAGTTACGGAGCTCTAGAAATAACTATTTCACATTATTTTAGAAACATAACAAGTATGTGTCTATCCAAATTTTTAGCCATTTTTCCAATAATACATACCCCAAGAAATAAATTTGGCAAATAATTCCTCAGGGAAGC
>CM052277.1:2893223-2938665 GCA_028455795.1 Lasioglossum marginatum
TCTAGGTTACCGCGTTTGGCTCTAAGCTGACTAGGACCATCTTGGGAGGTTCCTATACTCTGCCACGCCCCTTGCAAAGACACTGACTGGTCTAAGCTCTAGAATTTGCTCCAGGTTTTGAGATGGACCATTCAAAAAGTTTCTCTCAACTTTCTGAAGTCTGCCACCATGCTCCCCATCTTTACCACCAACAGCCTCCACCAACCGCAGTGGGAGTTTGAATCCCACGACCGTACCCCTTCTACTCAACATTGTTGGCAAGGACAGGTGGTAAAAGTGCCCGCAACTGTGAACTGCCTTGAACTGTGAAAGTCCAGAAGATTCGACACACCTTGTCTTCGCTGTGAAACCTGAAGACCTGCTAATGGTCTCAGTACGCCCTCAATTTTACACCTGACAAGAATCGTCTTCGAAGTTGTTACGAAGATTTTACTTTTCTCGAAGGACTTCGGGTTAGCTGAACGGGCTTCGGGCTCGGTTCCAACGAGTCGTTGGCTCTCGATTTCGACAGCCTACGCGCAACCTTGAAAATGGGGTAGCGTTTCTGGCGAACCACGCTCGGCATATCGGGCCAAACATTTTTTCGCTAGGTCGACCTACTTTCGACTGTCTACTTTCGCGTTTCCCAATTGCGAACCCGGCGAAATTGTCAAATTTCTGCGGCGTCCACTCTCGTCACGCAGGACGTTGCAAAATGTCTGATGGAAATGCGCGCGGAATTTGAATGCGGGTTGAACTGCAAGGATCGAAGAAATAAGAACCGAGAAATAGATAAATTATACACATATATGCGTTTAAATATATATAATAGTATATTATAAAGAGAAATATAAATTTTCAAAAATCAAGCCGGTTATTCGACGTCCTACTGTAATCGATACTCTTTAATCCTTTCACATTACAAATACGAATTTCCCTCATAAATGCATAAAATCCATAGTCTAGTGATTAATAGACAGCGGATCTTCATGCAAAATAAAAATTTTCTGTCTGAATCGCAACAAACTGGAGAAATTTATTTTCCCTAATATGGTTAACGGGTTGGAAATAATGTAACAGCATTTTTCAATTCTTCTAATTCGCTTCTTTCGCTGTTTCCAATTGTGCCTACTCATTTTTGTTATAAATGCGTAAAATCCGCTGTTTAGTGATTGACAATGTTAACAATATAACGACACCCTCAGAATTTCGAGGGCCGTGTTATTTGAATAGATTCGTTCTTGTCGGTGGAATAAGCGGGAGTCAGTTCATAATTTTGCAAGCGAGGTTTCTTAGAAAAAGTTTATACAATGGAAACCGGTGCGACACACGCGCGCCGAAATTGATCTCGATCGCGCGGGCTGAATCCGTTACCAGGGGAGAAAGGCGGCCGAATTCCAGACCCTCGATTTAAATGGTTGCATAATAAAAGTGAACCAGAGCGATTAAGTTTTTCGAAGGTGTACCCACGAGAAACGTGTACCGGTCCCATTCTTTCTAGAACGTTGAATACGCACTCGCGACCTGGAAGAAAGTTTCGAATTCGGGATTTCGACATCGGGAGCGGCGCCGTTCTGCTGCGGATCGGGTGAAAATTAATCGGAGCCTTTTCAATCACTGCGTTGATATTACGTCAGGTTGAACGAGTTCGAGAAGGAGTCGGGATTTTTAAAATGAATGTGGAGCTAGATGAATCGAAGCGACGTTGAAGAAATGGAGACTTTAATGTATCATGTTTTTGCAACGTGAATTGTGATGAAATTGATAGAATATTTTGCAAATTTATTGCTGATTCTTTGTATTGTCAATTTTGAATGAGTATCGCAAGAATTTCTTCTTGAAATTAGTATAAACCAGAAGGACTTATTCATAATAGAAAATATGATAACAGGCAATGTTAAATTTAATAAATAACCATCTGCACAAACTTATGTATTTCCTGTTTCTCCGGTCTCGTCAATTTTTCGAATTATTTAAGAAAAAACAATTGGTATTCTAATCGGTGTACAACGGTTGCGTAGCGTCCACCAGGTGATAATTTATTCGTTTACGTAAATACGAACAGTTCGCAGGAACCCGACGAAGTGACCCAGGGGAAAACGTATTCTACGAATGTGAAATTCGCGTTTCTGTAATAGCCTTGTCCATTTTTCATTGTCTAAGCTTGTAGAAATGCCTGGTAACCTTTTTAATCCGTAGGGAAGAAGCATACTCGAGTCACGATAGCACCTGCACTCCTCTCCTTACAATCTACGTGACTCGGTTCGCAAACGTTCATTGATTGCTCGCAATGGGGCATCGGGACCGCGTGATTTCACGTTCCACTTTACAATACTAATCCACGTCGGAATCCACTTAAATATTCCCCTAAAACAATCTTTATGAACACCTCCAACCCTCCTTTTACACATGTCCGACCGACATTTCGTTCCGTTCTTCCCTATATCTTGTAACAAATTACGTTTCTTGTTAATGCGCACGGATTTAATTTAAATATCTGAAGAAGCCGAGTCGTTTAGTGAATTAACATTGCATACATTGATTCCTAATTTATAGATTTTTCTAGCGTTCGTGAAATAGTCTATAAAAATAATTGGAATTCTAATGCGGCTGCTCTAATAATTTAACTACCCGCTGTATTTTCCATTTTCGAAAATGGAAGAGAGGTGTATATCAGAATTATTGATTGTTTCAATATAGACTTGCCAATTTATTCAAGTGGCTGCTCTGATAATTTAACTACCCGCTGTATTTTCCATTTTCGAAAATGGAAGGAAGGAGTATATCAGAATTATTGATTGTTTCAATGTAAACTTGCCAATTTATTCAAGTGGCTGCTCCAATAATTTAATTACCCACCGTATTCAATTTTCCAAAATGGAAGAAGTGTGTATATCAGACTTATCGATTGTCTCATTGTTAAAAATTGATTGTTTCAATGTAAACTTGCCAATTTATTCAAGTGGCTGCTCCAATAATTTAATTACCCACTGTAATCAATTTTCCAACATGGAAGAAGAGTGCATGTGACAGTAGATCGTTCTCTTACTACATTGAGTAAGGAAACGAAGAAAAATTGTGTTCTCTACATCTTCCTACGAATTTCCTTAGCGATCTGCATGGGCTTTGGCTAGACACCCACTCGATTAACGTCTCCAGATGCTCGAGGAAACTCGCGGTGTTCACCGGCTGCTCGGAGACACCTGGCGGAGTGTTAGTTTCGCGTATTTGGTTACATACCTGCTCGTACCGAGTAACTTTCACCGAGGAACGAGAGCCAGGGCTGCAGAAGGCCCACGGCCGTCAAAACCACCGCGCCCAATGTCAAGATGTGGCCCCATCGTAATCGCGCCCCGTATTACGTGGCCGTTCTGCGTCGAATGAAACCGGTTCACTTTTGCTAGACCGGTTGCCGAAAGAATTCGACCGTATGTACGATGGATTGCCTTGGCCGAAACCGCCGATCTTTTCTTTGCTCGTCGGTCCCAATTAGAACCCGATCGTCAGCCGGTGGGCCCAGCAAGAAAATCACCAAAATTATCGCTTCCCTTAATTGAATGTTATAAATTTTGATAAGGATTGCTTCGGGAGAGGGTGGGGCTGCACGACCCGACATATCTATTTTGAGATGAGCTCCTCCCAATTAGAACGTCAACTTTTGATAAATGTACAGTGCATCCAATCATTTTCCCAGAAATTTTTCAACTGTGATCATTTCGTGGAAAAAGATTGTACAACAATATGCCTGGACTCATTTTGAAGCTCGAAGCCTCTACTTCCACGGACCATTGCTAATTTGTCCGTAAAAAATTTTTGCATCTTGCAGCAGCTCGGGAAATGAACACACTGAATGTACGATTTTTAGAAAATTCTCGGCTATACTTCAATTGTTATAATTTCGTGAAAAGAAATTGTACAACAATATGCCTGCGCTCATTTTGAAGCTCGAAGCCTCTACTTCCACGGACCATTGCTAATTTTCTGCGTGGAAAAATTTACTACGTGGGAAATGATGTGTAGCATGTCAGAAAAAAATTTGTTCAAGAACCGTTGGAAAAATTTGCAGAACAAGGGGATGTGTGTCTGACATATTCTCTAATAATTATTTTAAATTATTATTTAAGAAGAATTCACACCAAGTGGCAGAAACGTTTCTTATTTCCATGATGTCTTAAAGGAGAGATATCGGTAGTTTGCCTAGAGAAGCCGTGGAGCCCATGGGGACCTTTTTTTGGGCACGCACAGCAGGGAGCCGTCAACCCGAGCCCGAAATTTATTTTCTTGGGCACGCACAGCAGGGAGCCGTCAACCCGAGCTCGAAAATGGGTTTTGGCTCTGGCTTGCCGAGCCATGAGCCCAGTATAAGCGCAATGTACGATTTTTAGAAAATTGACGGCTATACTTCAATTGTTATAATTTCGTGGAAAAAAATAGTATAGCAATATACTCTGACTCATTTTGAAGCTTGAAGCATCTACTTTCGCCACCCATCGTTCATTTCTGTCCGAGATATTTTTGGGAGAGAATGCGAAAAAGTTTTCAAAAGGGAAACGTCCATTGAGAGACTGTGTATCTAGAAATTCTTGATTTTTCTTATCGTGTCCGGGCAACGAAATTTCTACTTCAAAAATATACTCGATGCTTTTTTTATCGCAGATATGGATACAGTTTTTATTGCATTATGGAAATATCCTGTCGTCCAGCCCACCTTGTTTCTTTTCAGAAGGCGCGACGTCGGCGACATTTATCTCTGAAGTGGGATCTCGTTCCGTAACAAGTTTTTTTTATTTAAAAATGTATGTTATTCAGCCGCTTAATCGAAATGCTATGTATCCGTCGCGGTAAAAAGTCGTGAATTTAGGTCGCACTCCGTGAATGGAACTGGTTTGCATTTTCTATTCTGTTTCACTGCGAACAAACTCGTAATTATTAGAGATCGGATTTTTCTGGGGAATAAACATTTCCTGCAACTACGATTTCGTCCACTTTTTCAATTTTTGATAAATTAATATTATAACAAAAACTTTTCGTCGAGTCACGGGATCTTTCGTTCCGGGCCGATCCGATATGGGAGAATAATGGAAACGTTCCGCGAGGGACTGCAAAAATTACGATCTTGCGAACAAGAAGTCTCGTTTCTTCCTCGATCACCGAACGAGCGAGTCCTTGATCGCCTTTCCTTTCATTCGTCTTCGCATAATCTCATTGCGGGGGGATTCCAACGACAATAAAAGCAAGTCGTTTTTATCAATTTTTTACTGATCATTTACTTTCGCAAATTGCAAAGGTGATTTCTCCAAAATTACCGAAATTTACAAATTCTTTTACCACATGATATTTCTTATTAGAAAAAAGAAACAGACACATTAAAAATTGCACAAATGCCGACATTTCCAAGAAAAATTTACGTAACAAAGTTGCCACAATTTACATGTACATTGCATTTATAATGATCAGCTGAAACTGGTATCGCGGTATTTCGAAGGACGATTACTCTCAAAATGTTCCCCCTTTAATCATATTGTTTTATATAATTTTTGCAGTCGCCTGTTTCCTTTATGTAACTCCATCGGTTGTATAATTTTCCACAGATTACAACGTTGCAAACTTGTTTCCCATTAATTAAATGGGCGGAGTGGTAAATATTAAGGAAATATCGTGAACATAAAATTTAACGAGCACAGATCGATCGATATGAAAGAAGAAGTTTATCATTATAAAATAAAGAAAAGAGAATCGAATAAAAATTGCAAGTGAACAGTCTCGCATTGTCCATATTACTCTCGTCTTCGATTATTTATCGGAGAAGATATCCGAAGACTTTAATCTGTGGAGGCAAACGGCTGCAGTAGTATAACTCACTATGATGTCAGACGCGGACGCAATAGTCACTTTCCGAGTGCGTCAAATAACCAAACTAAACATTTTTATTATCCACGAGCTCTTTTCATGAACTTACTGGACACAATAAAACTATGGAATCTTAATATAATAATTAGACTGCGGATCTGTATGCATTTATAGGAAAATTTACTAAACGAAATTCGAAATAGTAGGAAAATTTTGATAATTGCAGATGTCAATATATATGATCTCTATTAAAATCATTAAGGGAGGAAATAACATTCTATTTGGTTTCTATTGTTACGAGCCAGGGCCGTGAAGTAGCACGAGTGACCGGCGAAGAGTTATTACCCTAGGATTAAGGTTTCAACTTGTTAGTAAGAATGCAGACGAACCTGATGCGTAACCAGGGAGCTGCTAGGTAGCGAACGAACCTGATGCGATAATCAGGGAGCCGTCAAGGATAATAGGCGATACTTGTATTGGATTAGAGTGCAGACGAACTTGATGCGTAACCAGGGAGCTGCTAGGTAGCGGACGAACCTGATGCGATAATCGAAAACGTTGCTGGAAAACGAAGACGAGGTTGAATTTCTCGATGAACCCCTTTTCAGTGTCCTTGACATAGTACTTTTAAGCGCACTCCTATCGGCCGCAATATAGTGGCTGATGCGCAGTAAGTTCTGCGTACGAAAATGTTTTCATTTACAATCTTTTCTTTCAAATATATGATAGGAGGATAAATAATTAAGTCTACAACTCTGCCTTCTGATAATTAATTAATTAAAAGTCCGAACATGACACGGTTCGGATCATATTTGCTATTAGTTCGATTAATCGAGGTTCTACATTATCGTGGATTAGACGAGCCAACATGATCGAAAGCGTGTCGTGTTTGGACTCGTTTCAATCCGAAAAATGTCACGAATGAGATTAGAAGCAAACAGAAGTTCTGTTTAAGATTTAGTTCAAATCGCAATGGTAAAATATCAATGCGCTAGGAAGATCGATATTTTGCGGATAACGGTAAACTTGCACAAGATATTAAAAGAAAAATGGCGCTCTTCAGATCTCTGTTCAGTATCAGCTGAATGAATTCCAGCGAGCGTTAAACTTCCTCAGATTTGTTTGCACACGATTTAATTGAATTGCACAAGCCTCGAAATTTATGTAAGCGTACTATAGATAACACGACCTGGAAAATACCTCAGGATCTCCTAGAAAATACGGCGACGTAATTTCACCCGTACAGGAAGTGTCCTATCAAGTTCAAGAGGTCACCTGCACCTAGATCACGGGAAAGCGAGCGGAACTTTCACAATTATTTTTTTCGGAAAATCTCGTTTTATCGGAAATTAAATGCCTTCCCGTCGTTGAAAATGTTTTCAGAAATACCTACGACCATTTACAATCTTTTCTTTCAAATATATGATAAGAAGATAAATAATTAAGTCTACAACTCTGCCTTCTGATAATTAATTAATTAAAACGAGTCCGAACATGACACGGTTCGGATCATATTTGCTATTAGTTCGGTTAATCGAGGTTCTACATGATCGTGGATTAGACGAGCCAACATGATCGAAAGCGTGTCGTGTTTGGACTCATTTCGACCAGAAAATTGTCACGGATATGATAGCGAAGGTTCCGCAAAGAAATCATTCGAAACAAAAGTTTGGTTAATCGGTAAATGGATGTTCAGTGCGGACGTGGCTTAATGGCCCGAATCGCGGGACAATGCGTAGCATACATATAGGATCTATATCCACCGTACGCAGTTGGCCGGGTCATGACACACAGGTGCGTGTATGTGCAGAGAGAGAGAGAGAGAGAGACGCGGCGTTTGTTGCGTAAATCGCGAGGAGGACGGATGGCCGTCGTAACGGCAACTTGCGTAACGGGTACCGCGAAGAATGGAGTCGAAGCCCACGGATGAACGTGACGAGCGATCGATTTGTCCAGGCTCTGTCGCATTGATCGACGTGATTCACGACGCTTTTACTTGTTACGCCCTATGCCCATACTGTCCCATCGACGTAATCGATTATACATACGGTGGCGGCTTATGGGGCCACTGGCCTCGCCACATGCTTACAGCATGAAGATTAGAGTGGCTCTTATTTTCGACCTTTCAATTCTCTTTTACCGCATCCGCCGTAAAGAGAGTCGTTCGAGATCATTCAAAAAGATCTGTGCAAAATATTCGAGCTCGATCAAACATTAAAATAATTGATTCGATACTCGTAAGATCTCGTGTTTTTCCCGCGCGAATATCTTCTAAACTATTTACCCCGTCGAAAAATATGCCGGACAAAACCCGTAGACCCGGACAGGCTGCGCCTTTTCTGTCCTATCGCTTTCTTTCGCAAAACGAACGGTTCTCGAGGAAATTGAGGCAATCGTCGGACCACAAAATCCAAAACTTTTTTCTGAAATTTGAAAATTGAAGTGCGGTTTCGTAGAGCTCAAACAACGCGCTGATTTTTTGTATTTCGAACAAGTCTGGGGAGTGCCGTAAAAGTGATGCCGACAAACATTTTTGGCTAGAGTAAATAAGAGCCAGCCTATTGTCCCATGCCACCAAGACGGTCGACGTAACCGATTGTACATACGGTGGCGACTTATGGGGCCACTGGCCCCGCCATATGCTTATTATATGAAGATTATTATATGAAGGAAACCTCGAAGATCCAAGATCCACAAAAGTGCGCATCGCACTCCACGACGCAACCCTCAATGAACCGTCCAGGTGCTTCGAAGTACCAAATACCAAAATACCAAAAGATCTTCCTCATGAACACAGGTTTATTAAAACTGCAGTAACATCGATAGGGTGGGCGGAGTCGTAACAATAATACAGATTAAAAATTAAGGAAGCGCGGCGGCAGCGGGTGTGAACCCTAGAGGCGCTGCGAAGGCCAACGGGGACGAGTACGTGGAATAGTAAGCGACGGGGTAGTTAGGTATACCCTTAGCTTCGGCAAGAGTGATAACTCTTTGGGACCTGGCTGGGATCTGCAGAGGAGCAGCTACGGCTTTCACGGGAGCTTCCTGGAGCTGTTGAAGCCTTTGCGGTTGGTCCTGATCCTTTTCGAGCTCCTGGGGCCGCTGTTGCTGTCTCTGTTGAGCCTGTTGCTGAGCCTGTTGTTGAGCCTGTTGCTGTTGAGCCTGCTGGAAGTGAAGCCTGGACTGTCGCTGAAGCTGCTGGAGCTGGCGCAGTTGTTGTTGCTGTTGCTCCTGCTGTTGCCTCTCGATTTGCTTCAGTTGTTGCAGCTGCTGCTCCTGCTGCTGTCTCAGCTGCTGGTCACGGCTGGCTGCGGCTCTCAGGGGCCCGGACCTTGCTTCCACCACCTCGACGTCGGAATCAGGCCCACTGGCGGGTATGGCGGGTGCGACAGCTGGCCCAGCCGGTATAACAGGTTGCACGGCAGCCGGTGCGATACCCGCCGCGTATGGGACCACCGGCGCTGCGATGGCTGCCAATCCTGTCGCTGGTTCTCGACTGACAACAGCGTTGAACCCGTTGATCGGGTCCGCCGTGTACTCGACGATGCGGCGGGTACCGTCAGCCTCGATCAAACTGTAGCTACCCTGCACGATGTCCCCGTTCCTGGTCTCGTATTGGGCCTTCGAGTCGCCGGTCACAGCATCCTGGACGTCGTACGCGAAACTGTACTGCGGAGCTGCGTCCAGCTCCTCCAACTTGGCGGGCACGGCCACCAACGGCGCGGGTACCAAAGCGCCCTTCGCGAACACCGCCAAGCTTACGAACACGATGAGCTGGAAGACGAAGTCGGTTAGGGGTGCTCGATTTTTGGTAGTTCACTTTTTAAACATTCAACCGGACGAGCTCAGACGTTTCACGCGCATGTTTTCGTTTACATGTTAGGCGAATTGGTTCACTGACTGGGCGAAGATAATTTTGGGAAATTGCTACCGGTCGGGATCGAGAAGAAAAAAGTGGGGATTCAATTGTTGGGAATTTTTTTAGCCGAGCTTGTAATGGAGATTTGATCGATCCGTTTTGTAGACCCCCTTCAATGACGACACACGCGTAATCCTTAAAATCGCAAACTAATCAATTTAACCCTCGTCCATCGCTCCATCGTGCCAATTTTAAACAGTTTTGCCGAGATAAGTTATACCGTACTGTTATTTTATCGATTTTCTTTTGGTTCAAATTCAGCCCGCGAAATGAGGAACGGACGAGGGTTAATTATCATATATACCAAAAGCTCGATACGTTCATTTCCCCGCGGAATCTCAACAATTTCCACTATCACGAGAAATAGTTTGCAAGGTATCAAGCGTCCGCAAGAAGTGGCCCGGGTTAAGTGTCGCAAGCTGCCCCCGGCGGACCCACCGACTCACCTTTGAAGCCATGTTGATTTGCGTGAGGATCGTCGGAGGACTGATGCCTCGGGGTAAGATTGCCGGTACTTTTATACGGTTGATGGCGGTTTTGTGTCATCCGTTCGCAACAAACGAAGCTATTCCTTGCACCCAAACCCGCGTGGCAAGGCACCCGTGGCTTAGCACACACGCGCGCAATCGCCCCCACTTTTTGTCTGTCGCGGCTGCGTTCGGGGCCCCGGACAATCCTCTTTCTTTCTTTCTGTTGCCATCCGATGACCTCCTCATAAAAACGTTGTTGCGATGGACACGCGACACGGGCGACCGATGAGTATGCGCGCTTATGTTTCTTCATATCGGCCAGCGCGCCGCGGCCTATACACGCGACCTGTATGCCAATATGTCGAAGATACATGCCTGTACTATGTTCGGTTTCGTCGTCGAGGTCACACCGACGAAACCCTCCCTCTTCTTCCCGGTGACCAAGCCCTGGTTGCCAAAAGTCCCCGGTTGTTGCGCGATAGTTATCGATCAACATTTACATGCTGTACAACGGCTTCACACTTAGGCAACCGGCGCGACGGGATTAGGATGCCACCGACACCCAAAAACAGCCTGGTCGTTCAGGTCTCCGTAGGGTGTCTTACTGTGGGTGTACACCTTTTAAAATAGAATAACTTTTTTATAATTGCACGGTTTACGAAATGATATGCAAAAAAGATTTTCGAAAAATTATAATTTACAAGGTTACATGCAAAAATTGAAAAAGGCATTTTTTAAAACTTGCTTATTTGGGCCCTGTTAAGGATAGAAATGCCTTTATATTTTGTCAGCGCCGGAATCATGTATACGAGGTTAACACGGAGCATGAAATGTGAAACATTGTAAGAGATTAGTGCAGGATGGCTACAGCTAGTCTATTGATACGAAATCCTGCCAAGGAAGTTGTTTAACACTAGGTTTACGGAGCTCTAGAAATAACTATTTCACATTATTGTATAAACATAACAAGAATGTGTCTATCCAAATTTTTGGCCATTTCTCGAATAATGTATTCCAAAAGAAATAAATTTGGTAAATAATTCCTCAGGGAAATATCTTTACAATCTCAATAATCGCACATTAAGAATATTAGAAGCCGTCATTTTGACGGGTCCCGTAAACCTAGTGTTAACGAATCTCGTTGACTCTGGCGACTACGCGATAGCGTTTGTTGCATTCAAGCCAATAGACACATTGTGTCTACATTTGTGTGTCTACATTGTGCCGCAAAAACCCTCGATTTGGAGAATTTCTCACCTGAAGGGATCTAGCGAGCACGGAGAAACCGAAAGGTGGATCCGGGGCCGCCAGGCTACAAAGAGTCGCGAGGTTCAGGTAGAAATAAAAAATGTGATTATACTTAAAGTAAACTAACCGTCTAGCGAAAGTCATTGCGCATGTGTGGTGACATGCAAGGACGAGCCTAGGATTTGTATACCTGGGACGGCGGTTAAAATAAACAATAACCAGCAACTACTCTAGCAACTAATCTCAGGTAGTTGATAAGAGCAGGGGACAGTATAAATATCGAGGGAGCGAACATTTCGGTCTCTTTTTCCTTTCTTTCTCTATCAGTACAGTCGTGTTGAAATTGTAACGGGTGACAATAAAGTTTTGTGTCCATACAGGCCCTTAATGAAAATTTAAAATATATGTTTTGTGGATCTATGTTAGTTATACACGTACTGAAAATTTCGTCGGAATCGGTTGACGCAGGAAAGAAACGGCACGCATCGAAAGATGTAAGAATCTGTGGATTTTGAGCAGAAACTGACCAAACGTCGCGAGAAACTGTGATCTTCACCACATTCAACCACTTGTAGCTCTTCGGTACGTTAATCGATTTGGATGAAATTTTCGGCACGTGTACAACTAACATAGATCTACAAAACATATATCTTAAATTTTTAGTAAGGGCCCAAATAAAAAAGTTTCAAGAAATGATTTTTTTTATTTTTGCATGCAACCTTGTAAATTGTAATTTTTAGAAAATCTTTTTGGCAGATCATTTAGTAAACAAATGCTTCTAATTGATTATAAAAGATCAGGTCGTTTGGTACAATTATAAAAAAGTTATTCTATTTTAGAAGGTGTACGAACACTTTGTACACCCACTGTATGCCAGCTCGATACAGGTCCTTTGCACTCCACATCCAGCCTTTTCTAAAACAAAAGAGACAAATTCAACCTTATGCAAATCAATTTCACCTTTTCGTATATCGAATATTTGAAATTAACCCCTTGCCCTGCGTTTTCAGTGATCAGAACCTTTTTGTAGATCGTAATTTCCTAAGATAGGAGAAAACTTATGTCTATTGTATGCAGAGTTGGGCAAAGATTTAATCAACGATTGACGAATGAATTTCTGCTTCAATCGTTAATCGCAATTAACGATTAAACTTCTACTTCGGTCGTTAATTGCCGTCAACGATTACATTCTTTTCAATTGTAATCGTCAATCTTTATGCAAAATAAAAAATGTCTTTTAATTTGCATTAATTGCAAGACACCAGAGCCAAATAAAAATTTCATTCTTCTTTTGATCATCTTGTTAAGCGGAATATTGCCAGGGGAGGCGCCAAGATTTTTTAACCCTCAGCACTTGAGTGGCGACACTGGGGCAATTACCCTGCGGAAATTCTGCAGGGTTAAGTGCTAAAAATAAATTAGCGGCATACCTCCAGAAATGAAATAGCAATGTGTACTTCCAGAGAGAAATTACGTTGTTTTACCGGTGCACGTTACCCGAACCAGATTTGTTGCTTTTTATTAGTATGCAACGTAGACAGGCTTGGCCTTGCCATAACTTGCCGTTTAATACTGGGAATTTTCGTAAACAACTTGGTAATGATATTCCAGGAGCTATAAAAAATTCTATATGGCTAAGAGAATGATCCTCTTAGCCACGAGGTGAACAGTCCTGTTTCGTCGAGGGCAGAGCTCCGTCAAAACCCTTGGTTTCATAAGAATTTCTACTTTCAGATAGATAATTCTATATATGATAAAATAAATGGAAATATTATTTGAAATATTATTAACACTAGGTTCTAATATTCTTAATTTTCGATTATTAAGATTGTAAAGATGCTTCCCTGTGGAATTATTTGCCAAATTTATTGGCAAATTTATTTTTATTATTAGATATTATTAGATAAATTTATTTCTATAATATTATAGAAAAATGGCCAAAAATTTTTTGGATAGACATGTTCTTGTCATGTTTATAAAATAATGTGAAATATAGTTATTTCTAGAGCTCCGTAAACCTAGTGTTAAACATTCAAATATCCTAGAGGCATCCATACTTTTTATAAACGGACTTCTATGTTTTCTTGCGTGTAGCCTAACAGAGTCGGGCGAGTTCAATGCCACAAACCTGCGAGTTCTATGGCGCAAGGTCGTCCAAGGTCGTTTCACTTGCTCGCACAGTGAAAAATTTGAAGAAAGTGCTGTTTTTATCGATGCTTTATTTTAAATACTCGATAATATAATTAACTACATATATATATATATATATATATATTAATTAAATACTCGTACTCTTTAAATACTCAATTAAGTAAAATGATATTAGTTGAAAGAAAATTCAGAATATCATTTGCAAGAAAATCATAGCAATCGACCACTGTACGACCACACACATTTCAATTCAGCATGGAGTACAACACATTTGTTACAAAAACATGTAATATATCCGAATCTAATCAGTAGACTGCGAAAATGTTGTATTATTGTACAAAGACCATTATTAATATCGTTCATTCATTAATATGAATGATATTCCGCTGTAATAAGTTTATGATGCACATTCATCTTCTATAATTAATATAATATTTAAAAAAGAAATAGTTTATTTACTCATTATAATACATGTAATATTATTACTAGACTGCGGATTTTACACATTTATTAAAACATTTGAAAATACGGCTAGTGTCTAAATCGATGACTAATTTCTAATTCGCCTCGCTTTTCGTTCCCGCGTCACTCTTGTGAAACGATTACAACGAAGACTTGTATTCGCAGTCGATCCATCCTTACCTGTTTATTATGCACGGCGAACGTGCTACGTGTTGCATTAATTGAAATGAATTTGTGTTTACCGGGTGCATTCAAATGGTTCTCCTATATGTCTTCTCATAGACAAATGCGTACCCTTCGCTTTCACTCGTTATTTGATTTTAAAATAATTATTCTAGTTTTGTTATTCTATTTAAATATTCCAAGGTCATTGCAAGGTCACGAACTCTTGTTTCCGAACTCTATGAATTCATTTTTCTAGCTCGAAATCATCATTGAATTCCAAAAAATTTTATATTCATACCTTTCACATTTCTACGTGTTTGTAAATTGCACACTACAGTCAATAATACATTTGGAGAGTGATAAAACGCAGTACAAATATAATCGTAAAAAAGTCTTTAATACAAACATATAATTGCGGTATGTACAATATGTGATATGACTAGTTGTATAATAAGAGCAGTAGTACATATTAAATAAACATCATTCAATAAACCCAGTATTTTTCCATAACTATCCAACTTTTCTGGTTTAGTATTTTGTATTGTTGTAACGATAATATTCAACACTATCTGTCGGATGGGAGGAGTCGGTAAGTCTCGTGGGCGTGGCCGAACGAATTCTAGTACAGTAGGCGTGATCAATGAATGGGCGTGGTCAAACAGCATAATGAACAAATGTGTAAATGGAACGCCATCAAGGCGGCATGCGCGATTAAATAATACAATGGGCGTACTCGGTCAGCACAGTGGGCGTGGCTGAATGACGCAGTAGTACACAACTGTTTCACATAATCGCCGAGCTACGAAGATCTGGCATGACGAATGAGTAATGAAGGTCCATAAGAAGTTAGCGTGCGCTCATTTCAAAGGGAGTCCTTGGTCGCCTAACGGTGGAAAGCCAGAGGAGCGACCTTGACCACAGGCTTGATGACAGCAACAGGTTCCCTATGTACTACAGCGTTGAACCCGTTGACGGGGTCAGCGGTGTACTCGACAATCCTCCTAGTACCATCAGCCTCGATGAAACTATAACTGCCACTGACAACATCGCCGTCTCTGCTCTCGTGCTGGCTCTTCGAATCCCCGGTCAAGCTATCCTGAACGTCGTAAGCATAAGTGTACTGAGGATGGGGGTCGTAATTTAGACCTGGGTCCACCGTCGCGATTTTAGCCACTGGCAGAGGAGCCAGAGGAATTGCGGCGCCGTTGCATGTGGCCAATACTGCGATTGCCATTACGATCATCACCTTCTGCAAATCAATTTTAAGTTAGTGCAATGTAATTTTTACTTTCTCTCGATCGGATGTCATTTCAATTTCAATTTCTGTTTCGGCGCAATTTCTTTTTTTAATTTAATTTTTGGATATTGAGTACAATGCTTGGATATTGAGCTGAATATCTTTATTTCATACTGTTATATTTAATGTTTTGTCCCGTTTGTAGGAAACTATTGAATATATAACTACTAGTGAAATATTATTTTCATTCAAAAATGTTTCTTTCCCTCACCTTGATGGCCATATCGATTAGGTCTGCGGCGAATCTCGTGGTTGAAAGTCGAGAATGAAACTGACTGTTCGATTTCGAGTGACAAACGTATTTATAGGGACCGCAGGGTGATCATTCTTTGTACGTGAACCGATGCTCGCCGCAGCCCCCGATGCATCGCAAACAGCTTTTTGAAGGCGCGTACGTGACACGCTTCCGTTCCTCACAGCAAAAGTTTCGCTCTCGTTTTCTCTAACTACCAATACATATCAAGATGAACCCAGTTGATCATCCCGATAGGGTTGGAGATTCGCTCAACATTCGTCGCGTCTCCAAAAAATTCTGCAACAATAGAGATAAAGAGATACTATCGAATCTTTATAAAATACAAAATAGTTGCGGAGCGCACCTGTTTGCTCCAACAGTTCAAATTGCTCCAAAATTCCATAGAACGAAGACAAAAAGGGGAAGCTTGCGAAACATAAAATATGACGGGAAACATGATAAAATCGGTCAATAATTCTTCCAGCTTTCTTGTGCTTTCACCGTTGCGTAATCCAGTGCGGTTTTAGTACCAGCCGTAAGTGTAACATTTCCGTCATGCGAGCACGCAGCGCGAAGAATACTAATCGCCTGCTAAGCCGAGACGCGCCATACTGGAATGCTTGCATTTCGCTTTCAAATTTGAAATTCCGTGTCCGGTTCTCAGCGAGTTCTGATCCCATTTTAATACTGATTACGCAACACGTGTGTAAAATTGGCAGTCATATTATGTGCAATAATACAACACACGATTAAAAAAATGTCTGATTTATTAATTACTTATATACCTTACTAGTAACAGATTTCAAGAATTTCTTAATTTTACCCTTCGATCAGTCCGTAAAACAAGAATACACAATGTACAAAAGTATGTGTACAAATTTGTTCCATCTGAGAGTATTAGCTTACTTATAATAGGAAACGTTAAACTATAAAAATAAAGCTAAAAGTATCAGCTACTTTCTCTTACAGTAATTAATAACTTATCGGACAGTAAAAATATGCTTGTTTACCATGTAAGTAATAATTCTACTATTTACATCGACCTGAATACGATTTCTTACAGCTTGCAAGAAGCTTCTTAAGAAAATAAATGTCGTATGTAATAATTATTTAATGTAATACTATTACGGCCATGTAATCTTCTGTCTTTTCTTTGATGGAGCTTCCTACAATGAATCATTTTTAAATTATACAATCTATATAGATTTATAAATAACAAATATACCTACATCAAGTTTTCCATCGTTAACACGTTTGTCGATATCATTATAATCTCTCAGATTATTCGAATTGCATAGACGTATCTTTTTAGGTGTTTGTTTAAGCTCGTTCACAGGAGATTTAGGTTTTATTGAACAAGAAGATGGGGATGATTTCACTTCACTTATGCTTCTTTTTATATTACTTGTGCCATTGCTGTAATCAATAAATACTTTATAAAACAGCAGACAGTTGCAATAAGCAGAATTTATTGTAATCAAAAAGCAAAACCAGATGATACACTTACAATGAAACTACATCGCTTCGATACTCGTCTGCTAAATGTTCCTTCTCCTGTTCGTTATTCTTGTTAGTATCCGAGTTTTGACAATTTCCATTACCTCGTTTAGGTAAGGGCATCGCCACCCGTCTGTACAATTCTATTAACTGAGATCTGGATAAATGTTTATAATTATTAAAGTCGATGCAACACTGTAAACAAATAAATATATATGCATTTAATTGCAGTACATATATATAAGAATCCATTTATCAGTACACCAATATTATTTCCAACAAAAGATGCAACATTCATTTTCACGCGCATCGTAGTCGCTAGAGAGTTTGATTCATAAAACGATTAATTTACGATTCAGTTTATAATCAAAACAAAGTGTCGGTAAACATAACCTCATCGGCTTACATTTTCCAAGATTTCCCGAAGCTCAGGGTCTGACAGTACCTCGGGATGAGTTAAATGAAACATTTCCATTGTTAACGTTTTCTTGACTCGTTCGACTTCACGTTAAAAAATGACGTACAATATTAAACAATTGACATTATCGCAATTATCTTAAGATAAGATATGATACGAATTCGTATCATTTTTATGCGGCTCTGAAGCTGTTCATCTAATTGAAACTGTATATTGCGTATATATCTAATTATATAATTTTTAATAGACGCAAGATTTATACAGTAACAATTTTCAAAAATGTACCCCGCTCTCTGCCTATAATAGAAAATACAAATTATCGTTTCAGCTTGGTAAACTGTATCAAATTCTATTGAGACATCGCCGGAAAAATGACTTATTTACACATTTCACTTTTTCCTAAACAATAAAACAGCAGCAACAGATTTAATCAATTTATGATAATTTTCTAAACAAAAGTTAACGACGCATTTACATTTTTGAATGCTCTGTGCACAAAGTGGAGGGGGCTTTAGTTCAACCACTGTATATGTATATATATATATATATCAGTGTGAAATATTGTGGATAATTTCTCACGCATGCGCTGCGATTTTAGCTTCAGTAAAGTAAAATTCTCGATAAAATGGGGTACCTTGAACACCCGGTAAAATATCGGTACTTTTCCGCCAATATACACTACCGCTCAAAAGTATCCGCGGACACCAGCGGACACTTGCAAAATGTGTAATAGCAACGCATAAATCTAAAATGGTAACTGAAATCGATCTTTATTACTTTCTTATGGAATATCTAACGTTTTAAGTTAAAAACTGTTCTGTTTTTTGTTACTTTGCTTTGGAATGGAATGTCTACAAATTATGAAATTCTGCGTAAAAAGGTATTATACAAAGCGGGACCTAAAGTGAATTTTAAAAATTTTCGGATACCCGCCCGCCCCTAGTGTTTACCCTCGTATTAACCTTAACCTTTTGTGTACTGAAGTCAACTGAAGTATACTCTGAAAAATTGCCATACCATTATTCAAAACAGTTCTGATATTATTAAATTCATCTGTATTCTATAAATTGTGAAAAGCTCAACTTTAAATTAATTCATAAATTGTGAAAAGCAAAACTGATTTTTTAAATTGCAGATTATTTTACAGATTTTCCATATATTGGTTTTTAAAGTTTTGAAAATTTTTGGGTTCCACTTTCTGAAGGGTCGAGGTTTTATAAAGAGAACTGCGTTTAGAAAAATCCTATAAAGTGAACCAACAATTCCAACTATTGTTGCCAACAATTCCCTACTATTTCAAGTGTTTTATTTGAAATTTACTTCAAAGAACAGTTCCTGTATTGAAACAATTTTGTACTTATTTGAATCCTGTACTTATTTGAAACAATTTTGTTTACTAATTATATTAAATATATCATAATAAAGGAAGAACCCCAAATAGATATAAAAACCCGTTTTATTTACAATTTTCTTTTCCTAATTTCGAGTCACACTCGACAAAGGAGTGCTAAGGGTTAATACGCGATAGCACGTTGTTCGCCGCGGCGACCCAGCCAGCCAATGCGTTGTTGTATTGCTTGCCTCGCCCGGACAATGTCCCAATCAGGTCCCTCCCTCCTGGAGGGGTGTATTCTTACGCGCGGGTACCGGGAATGCATTTTTCCTATGTAGAAAAAAAACGAGAAATAGCCATGCGGACCGGCCCGAGGCAAGCGTGAGGCAACAGCGTCGTGGAAGGGTTATCCTCCTTCGACGCGCAAAAGTCTGCAACTATTTAACTCGTTGCACTCCTGTCACTCCGGTCACTGTGGTCCGAGTCCAAATCATACAAGTCCGAGTATAATTGTTTCAATAAAAGTCTATCTTTCTCTTTCACCTGGAAAGAAATGTTAACATGTTAACCATTGGAAGAGATCCCTTCATTTTGAACAAAGTACAATATTCCTTCGGATGATGCGCAGCCTTTTAAACTGTGTCGGCTGGCTCGACGCGCTGTCCTTCTCTATGTTCACGCACACGTCAAAGGACGTAGTATCTCTACGCTTTCTGAGACTCCATACCCCCGACGGTTGTCACATCATCCGAAGGAATACCGTACTTTTATTTTAAACAGAGTGTTCGCTCTTACCATTTTAGCGACCTTATCAATGGCGGTTTTCAAATTATCTTTCATCGCGTCATCTTCGATCTCCAAACGTAAATCTCTCAACGATTTAAGAAGAACCTCTTGATTAATACTGCTAAGAGGATTCATAATTTCCGCCAGGATAGTAAAAACGATATTATTGTGGAAACAATAATAATTTTCCGTGCCTTGTCTGCGAATTTTCAATCCAATCAAATTCAATATGAACTTGGAGACGTCGTAAGGATCGACTTCCTGCAAACTGCTGGTTTCGGGTGCGCGAGATATAATTTGTAACGTTGGCAAATATGCCTCTTCCAACATTTGTTGCCCGTCCGGCACACGTAATAGAAAATTATCGAAGAAACAGCTTAAACATTGCCGTAGGTAAAAGTCATTGTCATTCACTGGGTTATACGATAAAATAATTAATCTTGATAACAAAGCCGAGCTTCTTATTCGACGATTCAGCAACAGCTTGCAAATGCCTTCAGTGGCAATCGTCCGTAAATCTTCATCCTGTTATTTAAAAGAATTATTCAATGTTCAATATTCAATATTCATTGTATAAGTACGTGTCCATCTGAGAGTTTCTATCGATAATTCTTCTCGAGCAGCGCAGCTTTATCCTTCCGAATAATGCAAATTGTGCTGCCGGATGATGCCAACTACGCCTCGTAGATTTAAATATAGTGATTGAAAGTTGACTTTGAATTTAGATCTAAATACAATGATTAAAAGAGCGAGTTTCAACTTGATGTTCGCTCTCTCCGAGAGTTTTTCGGGCAGCTGTCCGCTAGCATTCTCAATACCGTGTATTCTCGGATGGAAACGTATCTTATCAGGCATAATTTATTTTCTAATTACCTTGTGATCCATGAATGTGATTATAATTTTGATGAAATTACAATTATTGTCTTTCTCTTTGCTAGATTGTTGCATCGATGTTAAGGATACTTCCTGGTCATTATGACTGTATAATTTCACAGAATGAAATTTTTCCGTCCTGTTAGCAGTTTCTTCTGCATTTTCCATGATATCTAAATATTCAAATCCGTGAAACAAGCAGATATCGAAAATTCCTTTCAACGCTATCGTCCAAATTTCCGGATTTTCTTGTTCCAAAGAAAATTGTAGAAACAGCACCAACAGGTATTTTTTAGCCAACGTTTTATCCAATACGCAATAGATAGAGAGCGCGCGTATTGCAGATATGTGGACTTTATCATCTGGATGCTGAAATCGAGAATTATATTTAAAATTGGAAAACGAATAAAAGCGTGAGACACTCACCTCTAAACCGTCGAGAGCTATTTGCATCATACTCCTAAGAGTCGGTGTTAACGAATGCACCGACTGCATCATAGTGCATAATATGGCTAAACATTTCACCATTGTTTCTGCATCATCTTTCTCCTTTATTTCCTCTGTAACTGTTACGACCTGCGGTTCTGACAATTTCACGATCTCTTCATTCAATGCACTGATCTGCTTCTTCAATTCATCAGCCCGCAAATACTCTTGGTTTTGTATAGATTGATATTCTTCTTCCTTCAGGTCCAACAATTGTACTCGAAGTCTTGCTCTCTATAGATGTAAGTTTCAATTGATTAAAAATTAATATTCAATACTAATAACTAGACTGCGGATCTTGATGCATTTATGAAGAAATTGGTTGTGCGAAATATGAAACAGTAAAAGATTTTAAAAATTCAAGAATGTTGTAATGTTGCTTTTAATGTATCAAAGTCGTTAAGAGATAGAATCAATTGTTCCGTCTCTTACGGACGTTAACGCCGGTGGGGCGATGGGACGAACACGAGAGACTTAGACAACGTTTCACGAACAACTATTACACAAGCACGAACTTACTTTCAAATTAATGGTATTCTGTTCCTCCTCCGAAATTTGTACGCTTTGTGTAGGCTCTTTCAGAGGCAATCTTATATCGCTAATAATGTTAGCCAAGGTATCTAATCTAGTATTTACATCTGGCATAACTTTCTGTAAATATGTAACTACACATTCAATAATTTTTTCAGACCAGTAGTTACCCATTAATGTGTCGCATATCAAATCGTTCAACTTTTTCCTTCCAGCTTCGTCAGATAAATCATACATTGTTGTTATTTCAAATAATTGTAAAAGAATGAACTTTTGCATGTTGTTCCTCCATATTTCATTTTCATTTAGGGGTATCGATGCTAAATAGTCTTCAATGTATGTACAAAATTTAGATAATTCTGGTATGATCATTTCCACTTGATCTGCAGAATGTTCCCTTTGAAAATATTCTATTAAACACCTCCAGTAAACTACATTCTCGCTGGTAAGTTTATCCAGTGGAATCAATTTCGTTTCCGTGTTTATTGGTAATTGTTGTATCAATGTGACTACTGAACTCTTCCTAAAAAAGTAAAAGTTAAATGTGATTTAATATATAACATTAAGGGGGTAAACTCGTTCGTTAAATCTCTTAATAACTTGCTTGAATAATGTTTTCAATGCCATCATGGATATATCTGTGGCGATTTCAGCGTCGAGAGCTCTTACTAAACTTATAATACAACCGTTAAAATGTCTTAACCATGACGGCAATAAGGTATTCTCCACACACTTTCTCACATTTTCCGATCTATCTTTCAGACCGTCATTCAACAATTGATCCCTCTGAGTAATAGTCAACGATCTGACTGTAACTTTGCTAATGAATTCGTACGCCAATTTACGTACTCCTTCGTTCACGTCTCTGGTGCGTCTTAATGCCACTTGCAGAGTTTTTTGATTCTTTCCCATACTCATCAACGTTGCCATACGGACTTCAGCGTTTGGATCCTTCGAAGCGTGAAATATATACATTTTTATCACTGAACATTCGTCGTCCGACGGATCCTGGAGTCTGTGCAAAGCAAAGATAGCTTGCGCTCTGACTTTCGGCGACTTATCTAACAAACGGTCCATCATAGCAACGGTAATTTTATCACAGATATCGTCATCTATGAAAGCCTGATCTCCCATAGCGTTGAATAAAATATTGAGAAAGTGGCAAGTACGAAATCTCACAGCCGGATCTCTAGCGCAGTGAATGGTCAGAAGGAAATCAAAAACTTTAACAAGAAAGGGACACAGCGGTTCCTCCTCGTGCGTCTCTTCATGCTCATCCAAAGGAGCATTCAATCTGACAGCAAAATCGGCAACAAACCCCAAAACGTTCTGAATTCTTGGATGTTTCTGAGCAAAGGTGAGAGGAACTATGAAATGCCCCTTAAAAGCATCCCAGAAAACTTCTAGGTCAGTCTGTAATCGATTGAATAGAATCAATTTCATCAATGTTTATAATTTTTGTAACCTAGTGGTAGTACGCCAACGTACCTTCTCGTATAATTCCATCAGTTTCTTCAAATTGCTTTGATGAGAAGTTTTGCTGAATTGAGAACTGTAAAATATTTCAGACATCTTTTCATCTAGATTTCGACTCATCTTTACGGTAAATTAGTTACGGTTACGTGTAAAAACAACCTATCGAGAGCAGAAGTCAAACAACGAAACGTTCATTTTCAAATTTCAAATACACAAAATCAGTGGTGGATGCAGAGATGAGATACGGGGCGCTTTTCACGCGCATGCGCGAGTTTCGTCAGGAACGTATCTACGTCCGAAGTTTGTGGGGAACTATTGGGGGGAAAGTAGTGGGGGACTGTTATTAGCGGGAACGTCTAGCGGAGTCCGTTACGACTCGTTACGACACGAGGCGCGAAAGAAGAGCAGGCTGCGAGAATTTCAGGTAAGTTGTTATTAATATTTAATTAAATAATGACAGCTAATCATATCATAATAAATTTTGCGAAATTAGCAGGGCGGCAAAGGTATCCGATCTTCGTACTTGACTGAGGCCGTCTGAGGCTAGAATCGTCGCGCATGCGCGTGAAAAGCGCCCCGTATCTCATCTCTGGGTGGATGCGCATCCAAAACAGTAACGTATCTATATTATGATGACAAGGTAGTGGAGCCCTGGGGCAGTTCTATTTATTGGCGTGAAAGTACTTACTGACACTAAAATAAAAATCGTCGGGCTAATTTTGTTTTCTTACCACGGTACATGCATGTATCCTATGCATAATGCATCCTACTGTTTATCTAACATTTTTGCTGCAATGTTGAGTTCCATAGTCATGTCATAATAGCGTGTTGAACGTTGAATGTAATATAAATTCAGTGATTGTGCAGCTAAAATGGATAGCTCAAACGATTCAGGTTTGTATAGGTTAGAAGGGACTGACAAAAGTCAAGCTGGTGGTTTGATTATTCGTAAGAAACCTTCTGATCACACGTTCAAGAAACCTCAGATGTCAATTTTGGGTCTCGATAAGCTTGCGAAACGGAAAAGACAAGAAAACGCGCAGGAGGCAAACTCGTTGAGATCAAACTCGCCAGAATCAGAGGTTAAAGAGAGAAAATACAGATCATACGCCGAAGAAACACCAACTCATACTGGTGGTGTGAATTGCGAAGCACAAAGAAGATTAGAGTCAAGGTTGAAACATCAGAGATTAAGTGCTCAGGATAAGCATCGTAGGCATCATAGAGAGCATAGTAGAGATGGTGACTCTAGGAGACGAGACAGAAGTAGAGAACGGGACAGAGAAAGAGAACAGAGTAGAAGCAGGGGTAGCAGTAGACAAACACCTTTGAGATTTAAGGATGAGCCGCAGACGCCAAAGTTCAAAACGAAGGTAAATATTTGGATTGCAAGGATTGCAAGAGTGCGGGATACGCCTTCTCATTTCAATTTAGGCCACGATTGCCCTTAAAAGTCCTATTTTTACGTTTACGAGGCGTAACTTGCATTATTTGGAAGCATAAAGGGAAGACAGCGGTCTAGATTGATCTTTTACTTAGCGTTTAACTAAAATATAATTGTCTTTTGATTGGTACAGGATCCAACGTCCAGAAGTAATTGGGACGACGACGAGGATGAAGAACCGAGGAAGTCAAGCTGGGATCATCCGACGCCGAATCTTTACAGCAACAGAGACGGTCGCGAAAGTACCAGGAGTGAATTCACTCCATCATACAAATATAATTCTTGGAACAAAGATAAAGCCAGTGGCGCCACGCCTATGGTAGATGGAGAAGAGAAAGAATTGTGGGAAGAAGAGCAACAAAGGTATCCATTGCTACAACACTTCTAACAAATGTATTTTTATTCATTGCATTGATCGATAACTAAACGTTTGTTCTTAGATTGGACAGGGAATGGTATGCTTTAGACGATGGCGAGAACCATGCGTTTGCCGATGTGTCTGAGGAATATACACGGAAAAAGGAAATGGAACTGGAAGCGAAAAGACAGAAACGTCTTTCTGCACAGCAACGACAGATCAACAAGGATAACGAACTGTGGGAACGTAATCGAATGTTAACTTCTGGTGTCGTAAGTTCGTTAGACCATGACGATGACCCGGATGATGAAGGAGAGAGTAGAGTGCATCTCTTAGTTCACAATGTTGTTCCACCATTCTTAGATGGTAAATATGGTTTCAAAAATATTTTTCGGTTTTTAAAGTTTGTCACTTATTAAACTGTGGAAAAATAAAATTGTCCAGGTCGAATCGTGTTCACTAAACAACCGGAGCCTGTAGTACCTGTGCGTGATCCCACTTCTGACATGGCCCTTGTCGCAAGGAAAGGTTCGGGTTTAGTACGAGCGTATCGCGAACAGAAAGAGCGTCGTAAAGCTCAGAAGAAGCATTGGGAGTTAGCTGGGACTCATATTGGCAATATTATGGGTGTTCGTGATAGGAATAAAGAAGACAAAGAAGAACCAGGACAAGAACACGATTTTAAAGCTGGTCAGAAATACGCTCGTCACATAGGAGCTGACGAAGTTACAGGGGAAGCTAAATACAGAACCATTCAACATCAAAGAAGGAGTCTACCTGTGTTCGCTGTACGCCAAGAACTGTTAAATGTTATCAGAGAGAACAGTGTGGTGGTTATAATCGGAGAAACTGGTAGTGGGAAAACTACACAATTAACACAGTATCTCCATGAAGACGGTTACACTCGTAATGGAATAATTGGGTGCAGCCAACCAAGAAGAGTAGCAGCTATGTCTGTAGCCAAAAGAGTCTCCGATGAGATGGCTACTAGCTTAGGAGACAAAGTTGGTTATGCTATTCGATTTGAGGACTGTACTTCTAAAGATGTACGTACTACGTTTAAACTACAATATATGTTATTAGACTGCGGATGTTCATGGATTTTTCAATTTTTCTAGACGAATTTTAAGAAAGTGGAATCATGTAAAATCTTATTTTCAATGGTAGTAGTCTTCGTAGTTCTAAAATAAATAAATAAAAATAAATAAATTCTGTGAAATTTTATATTTTAACAATTTTTGAACATTTTTAGATTATTATATTAATCTTGATAAAAATTGCTTAAATTATTATTTCTTTTTGCAGACTGTTATCAAATATATGACCGATGGTATCTTATTAAGAGAGAGTTTGAGAGAGGGAGACCTGGATCGATATAGTGTTATTATTATGGATGAGGCTCACGAAAGATCGTTATCCACCGATGTATTATTTGGTTTGCTCAGAGAGGTAGGTGCTTCTAATATCTGAAATATCTAAACCTCGAATAGAAATCATTAATGCTGGAAAATATATTGCAGGTTGTAGCTAGGCGACACGATTTAAAATTAATCGTAACATCAGCCACAATGGACTCCAATAAATTCTCGGTGTTTTTCGGAAATGCTGCGACGTTCCAGATTCCAGGTCGCACGTTCCCGGTGGAAATATTACACGCGAAGAATGCGGTAGACGATTACGTGGACGCCGCTGTGAAACAAGTAATGCAAATACATTTGCAACCACGGTCTGGCGACGTGTTAGTCTTCATGCCTGGTCAAGAAGACATTGAAGTCACCTGTGAAGCGTTGAAGGAGCGTTTAGCCGAGATTGAATCAGCTCCACTACTTTCTATCCTGCCGATTTATTCGCAATTGCCCTCGGACCTGCAGGCTAAAATTTTTCAGCGTTCAGAGGGAGGTCTACGGAAATGTGTCGTGGCTACAAACATCGCAGAAACTTCGTTGACCGTAGACGGTATCGTGTTTGTTGTCGATTCTGGATACTGCAAGTTGAAGGTGTACAATCCACGAATCGGTATGGACTCTTTGCAAGTGTACCCTGTGTCCAGAGCTAACGCCGATCAACGATCTGGACGCGCGGGGCGTACTGGTCCTGGCACATGTTACAGATTATACACGCGAAGACAATACTTGGACGAGTTACTTCTGACTGGAGTTCCTGAGATACAGCGAACCAATCTCGCAAACACCGTGTTACTGTTGAAGTCCTTGGGTGTGCAAGATTTGTTAGCGTTTCACTTCATGGACCCTCCGCCCCAAGACAATATATTGAATTCATTGTATCAGTTGTGGATTTTGGGCGCTCTGGATCACACGGGACGTCTCACGCCTTTGGGACGTCAAATGGCAGAGTTTCCTCTGGATCCTCCTCAGTGCCAAATGTTGATAGTGGCTTCGCAGCTTGGTTGTACGGCTGATATACTTATTATAGGTACGCCCGAGCTGTTTTAATCAGAATTTTAATCGTAATCCTTTACGTAACAATTTGAAACAGTTATTTTAAAATGCTTTTTCTTCCCAGTTTCGATGTTGTCGGTGCCATCGATATTCTATCGACCGAAAGGCCGCGAGGAAGACTCTGATTCAGCCAGAGAGAAGTTCCAAGTGCCCGAATCCGATCACTTGACGTACTTAAACGTGTACAATCAATGGAAGGCAAACGGCTATTCGAGTTCGTGGTGTAACGACCATTTTATTCACGCGAAAGCCATGCGAAAAGTAAGGGAAGTACGTCAGCAACTGGAAGAGATTCTGAAACAACAAAAGATGGAGGTTGTCAGTTGCGGAACCGATTGGGATATTGTTAGGAAGTGTATCTGCTCGGCGTATTTCCACCAAGCAGCCCGACTCAAGGGTATCGGCGAATACGTTAATTGCCGTACCGGAATGCCATGCCATCTTCATCCAACCTCCGCTTTGTTCGGTATGGGATTCACGCCGGATTATGTGGTGTACCATGAGCTTGTCATGACTGCTAAAGAGTACATGCAGTGTGTCACTGCCGTTGACGGACACTGGCTTGCCGAGTTGGGTCCTATGTTCTTCAGCGTGAAGGAAACAGGAAGAAGCGGACGAGCGAAGAGGCGAAAAGCGATGCAACATCTGCATGAGATGGAGGGACAGATGAAGGAAGCAGAAGAAGAGATGAAAGCTAGGGCTCAACAGCAACTCGAACGCGAGCAGGCTTCTATCAGAAAGTGAGTCACAGTTTTTCATTTGTGCAGTTTGTACGGATATTTTTCTTGGTTACTTTATTCTTTTATTATTTTGTTGCAGGAAAGAAATATTGACGCCTGGTATCAGAGAACCGGGAACTCCAGCTCCCTATCGCAAGACTCCAAGTAGACTAGGATTGTAATCACTAAACAGCCGGTCTTTATGCAAAATAAAACCTCTTTGCGTTGATTGTAGGGAACATAAGTTTGATGGAAATGTATTCATTCTTTCGGTAATTTTAACCATCAGTTACTCACACTTCCTACATAACTGGTTACATGGAACTTTATATGACTCCAACATAGATAAATTTCTTTTCAATAAAATAACCACACGGCAAAATAAATATTTAATAGCGTCGTCGACACCTTCGTCATAAATGCATAAAGTCCGCAGTCTAGTAATGTACGATCTGAAAATGTGTAAATGTAGATACTTTACGATTTATAAATGTTCTTCTAATGAAACTACGTGAGTTGCCACGTACTGACTTATTTTATATAGTGTAAAAAGAGAAGTATTAAACAATAAAAATTGTTTTAATAATACGTGAGGTATCTTTAGCTAGTTTCTTAAAACACTTAAAATTGATGTACCCTCTCCTGCTACAAAATCTCTTAATACATACATGATCAATATATCATGTTTAAAATTTGAGGAATACGCAACCGAAGAAATAAACGAAATTGTTCTTGTACCGATATTTATTATCAGTACAGATTTTTCTTTTATCCTATACAAATCATGTATGGGTATGTTTATATTATGCCGATCTTGTTGGCAACATCAAGTGCATCGTAGTCACGCGTTAACCGCACGTATGCCTTCTTTTTGCCATCGGGCCTGATCAGAGTGTTAACTTTAGCCACATCAACATCGTACAACTTTTTGATAGATGCTTTAATGTGGTATTTGTTGGCACGCGTGTGTGCAATAAAAACTAATGTGTTGTTGTCCTCAATCTTCTTCATGGCCGCTTCAGTGGTCAATGGGAATTTGATAATATTGAAAGCGTCCATACTGAAAGAAACAAAGTGATTGCCAATTAATTTCATGTATTACATGTATTAATAACTTATAAAAGCAAATCTGAGGTGTACTGAAATGAATTGTCCATAGAACTTACCGATTCCTGTTCGGGACTGATTTCCTAGTATACTTCGGATTCCTCGGGGGCCTGTATGTTTTCGGGCGATGGAAATGGACGGATGTCCTGATTTTCCTTACTCTGGATCCGTGAACACCCTTCAAGATCTATACAACAGAAATAAATTATGTTAAGTATATGCTTACATGAAACAACATTCGTTATGGTAGTTGTCTCAAATCAGCACTATATAATGTTATCATAAACATTCAAAGAGATTCCCTAGTATTTTCATCATGATTAAATTGTCTTGTAATAATGATAGAAAGTATTTACATCGAAGTACATTACTTCAGACCTTGTAAATGCATGTATGTTACCTTTTTCTGTACTTTGAGTGCCTTTTGAACAGGCGCAGCTGGTTTGCCACCCTTAGGTGTCTTCTTCGCAGCCTGGACATTCTTCTTGGGCTTACTGATCAAGGGTTTAACAGCAGGCTTAGGCGCAGGCTTCGCTGCTGGTTTCGCTGCAGGCTTAGCTGCAGTGGTAGATTTAGCAGCTGCTGGTTTCTTCGCTGCAGGCTTTGCAGCTGGCTTCGTCGCCTTTGACGTAGAGGAAACTGAAGCTGGCTTCTTCTCCGCTTTCTTCTCTGTCTTCTTCTCAGCCGGTTTGCCGGCTGAAAACGAAAGTACAAGAAATTTAATTGCAGGACTATAATCCATTAATTATGCTGCTTTAAATTTATTACTTTCAACCCATAGTTAATCCCCATGCTGATAATCGAAATTGCAGGTTAATTTCGATACGCACTTTTTAGGTTATAATAACCATACACAGATACAGAATGACAAGAAGTTGACATATTTAATTTATACGAATAGCTTAAATGTATAAAATAATACCTTGAAAATTATCATTGAAGCAACGTGATTATTCAAATGTTGATGTTTACTCGGAATATAGACCCAACCACATGGCTAATATTGTAAGTGTAGATATGTTTACCGAATGAAGTTACATATCGCTTGTTTAATTAACATATTTCCACTTATCATTTATTAGCGAATTTTTGTAGAACTTTTGCAATCTTTCCAAAGAACTTCGTCTTCTATTTACGGTTTAAAGACATACCTGCTTTATCCGTGGGCTTGGGTTTCGGAGCCATTTTGCTAAAAAGAACGTCAGCATGAACCGGAAGCAGAGGTATGGAAGATCGATTCACTACGTTAGTCGTTGACATCCAAATTCAATATTTCCAGAAAACAAGATTGAGAAACAATATAAAATAATCGTAATTGCATATAACGCTGTTTACCAAATTCATCGTAATTTTCAGGAATGGATATAATAATTCAAATAGGTGAAGCTACAATGTGTAATTTGTTCTTTTACAATACGAATTACTGCATTCATTTTCTATTCTACTCTACAATTTACAATGTACAATATTAATTTAATACTTCAGGGAGTATGAATTAAAATTCTATTTCCATTCATGTATAATATATTGCACATTGTCAACGCGTTAATGTGAAACAGATGGGGGTGTGCACCTGCCACAGCAACCAATGTTTTTATTTTGTTCAAAATCATTTTCGCTGACAATGGGGGTGCAACCTACGGCGTGTTATGTTATTGCTCTCTGAGGCTTTGTAACTTGTGTTTGCATTGTAATATGCCCGAGTCGAGTAATTTAATAAAATGTACAAATAACAGAATTATATAAATTTCAACATTAATCATTCATATTATATATATATACATGATAAAAATCATTTCGAATTTCGTGATTTCATTTTTATTACGTTTAGATCGGTTAAATTACGTGCTGTGTAAAAAATGTTAGAAACACGTTCGGCTGTTTATAAAATGTTAGGAGACGCGCGCTATGAAAGACAGGTATGATTTTAGAAAGTACTTTTTTAAAAATTAATCGTAACATAACACAACAAATAACATCGTACGAATAACTCAAAAAGGGTCCTTATTTTCCAAATATATTAAAATATATACATAGTGCATTAATAAATGTATATATATTTTCTTAGATCGACAATTGGCCGCCACCATTTTCATCCGACATCACGCCATACAATGAAACAAACTTCAGTACGCTTGTTAGGCGATCATGTGCCTCGAAAAGTATATCTTTGAGAATTTCGAAAACGATAATAGTCGGAGACGTTTCCGTCGGAAAATCATGTTTAGTAAATCGGTAATATACTTTTTCTACAAGTGTAATAAAGGAAATACAAGATTAATATATGAAAATCAACAATGTTTACGTTACAGATTTTGCCATAAAACATTCGATGCTAACTACAAAGCAACCATTGGGGTGGATTTCGAAGTGGAGAGATTTGATATCCTTGACATACCTTTTCACTTGCAAATGTAAGTTTTCTGCAATTATCATTGGACTGCGGATGTTTATGCAATTTTCAATTTTTCGTAGGGAAATTTCAAGAAAGTGGAATCCAATAAACACTTATTGTCAGTTGTAGAAGCCTTTGTAGATATGTAGAATTTTGTATTCTAGCACTTTTCGAAAATTTTCAGGTGCCATAAACGCATATAGATCCGCAGTCTAATTACCATAGAAGTTGGCGATATGAATAATTAAATTTTACATATTTCATTGAGAGATTTAATATAATATAATTGTATAATTGTCTTCTCTTTTTATTTTAGATGGGACACGGCTGGTCAAGAAAGATTCAAGTCCATTGCTGCTTCCTATTATAGGAGTGCGAATGGTATAAAAATTTCTATTAGCACATTATATCATAAACATAAAAGTACAGTAGCACAGAAGTTATTTATAATTAATTTTTAGCGATTATTGTTGCATTTGATTTGAGCAATTTAATATCCTTGGGACATTGCGAACAATGGTTATCCGAAGCTGCTAAAAGTAATGCAGAACCGTACCATGTATTTCTAGTAGGCACAAAACGAGATTTATTGGTAAATTACACAGTTCATCTACGTCAATGTAATACTGTGTGTCGTCCACAAAATTCTAAATCTTGTAATAATATTTGCAGTCGAATCAAATATACAATATAATAGAGAAGAGAGCCATCGTTACAGCAAAAAAATTAAAAGCAGAATTCTGGGCAGTATCGTCCAGGACAGGAGACGGAGTATCAGAATTATTCGCCAGAGTTGCTGTATTAACTTTTCATTCGACAGTTTTAAACGAATTAGAAAACGTAAAACAGAAAATCAGTATTGGCTCAGACTTGATAAGTATGTAAAATTTCCGGGTAACGAATAATTTTGTTCTATGAATATTTCATTTTCAAATGCACACATAATTCTTCTAGTTTCTTTCACAATTACCACGTATGTTTCTTTTAGCACTTAATGGTCAGGCAAAAAATCTTAAGCGGAGAAGAAAGAAGAATAAATGCTTCGAGTGTCCGGGTTCGGTAATACAATATTAAACAAAGACATAAAACATAGAAGAGAAACAAGACTTCTGACGTGTATTACAAGTGAAACGACTATTTCAATTTCAATAAAGTGCGTTTAAAAATTAAAGTGTGTTTAAAAATTAAAATAATTGCGATTGGATAAAAACAAAATTTTTCAATTTTGTACCTGTTCTTTACATGGTGAACAAGATATTTGTAATGCACTATATTTTTGCTGTTCTTGTTATCAGTACACTGCGGATTTTATGCATTTATGGTAAAAATGAGTGGGTACAATTTAAAACAGTAGAAAAGTGCAAATCGATTTTTCTCAGCTTGTTAAAATGATTGAAATAAAAATAAACTGTTTACGTGGCTCCAGTCACTTGTAATTGATGCAAGCAATTTTTCTTTTGCATAAAGATCTGCAGTATAGTTATTAGAATTTGAACAGTAATTGCAGTAATAATTTCCAGAAAGTAGAAAGACTAAAAATTAATGGTTAACGATTAATGTTGTTATTGATCAGTCAAGTCAATTATGATTTTGAATGATAGATAATTTTGAATCGTAAACGTTAGTCGATTAATTAATTGATTGATATCGAACGTTCGATAAAACGAAAATTTTGGTTCGTTGTGTTGAAGGTTTTTAAATTGGGCGCCATAAAGGAACCTTCCGGTTACGTATATCGCGTACGGATTCATCCAATAATGTGACTTTGTTCTTCGCGTTCGTCCGTCCTCCTTAGGCTTGGATTCACTCATGCATTTCACATAACCGGATGAAATACGTTCTGCTCGCAGATTCGACAGATAAAGTCGACGACACACGGTCAGTCAGGCTAAACCGTTTAATGTGTGGCACATCGAGAGGCCAGCGACACACGCATCTATCGATCCCCCGCATCGGTGAAAATCGCCGCAGTGTTTTGTAGATCATTTTTTGTCGCGAGTGCAACGAATTGGAATTAAAGAAAGTGCAGTCACGTGGCCCGTCGCACTATCCACGACTATTCCCCGAGAAGAGTTCCACGGGAGAAGCTGCCGAGCGACAATTGAAATTTCATTTCGCTGAAAACGGATCCTCAGGTAAATAAGAAAGTGTATTTCAACAGGTGTCAATTGTGGTTGTAGTAGTAACTGTGGCTGTAGTGTGCGTGAGGATCTCGTTTGGAACGAGCGGAGATACCGGAGGATGTTAAAAGAATGAATTCAATACTTCTTCCGTAAATTTTCTTGTATATTTCTTATGCGAAAAGTTCGATCTATAGGAAAGTAAATATAGATAGAAATATTTCTGTGAAAGTACCTCTCTCACGAAATTCGTATTTTTGGTTGAGTCATGTATGTACAATGTGCAAACGCGGAAAAATATTTCGATGCATTTCGAATAAAAGACTGCGAATATTTTACTAAATTTCATTTTACTTATCTGAGATGAATTGCCCGTCGAAATATTAAACGTAGCGTTTCTTTTTAATTTTCAAACCCAAATAAATTTCGTAACATACATATATGCAGTAGCATGTATATGCAGTAGCTTTATTTTCGTATATTTGTTTTTACTATTACTACTGCTATGAATGTGTTTAATTTTGCATGTATATGCTTTTCTTAATCCTTTTTAAACGGAAATAAATCCTTTTATGACGCACAAGGTCTATGTATTGTAGATAGTAGTGACATTTAAGTAAGCATAATTTGGTGTGACATAAAGCAGACACACCAGCTGTTTCATTCAATCGTGAACCATATAAATTTTATAGTTTGTCAAATTTTATAGTTTGTTTGTCTGCATCCATATATCAATCAGAGATCTGTTTTCAATCAACACAAAGCCATTTCTGTTTTTGTTATGGTTTTTAATACACCACATACAACTATTAATACATTTAATATTTCTGCCGGATACGTTTTATTAGTTTATCTTATCTAATTTAACTTAATTAATTAATTCAGCACAGTTGCTACATTCCATTATTGTTCAAATAAAGTGACGTTATCAGTGTGATATAGATCATTTTTTCTAAGGGCAATATTGATTAGAGGATTAATATAATATATGAGTAATTTACAATGATTACAATACACGAAGTGAAGTTGTGTACCATCCATAAAAATTACAATAAATTGTTTAATTAGCAGTATCATCTTATCATTCTCTTCCTACATGTGTTTTACTGATTTGTGAAATTTTTCTGCAACCTCCATACTTTGTACTATCCGTGTAATTATCTCTACAATTTTCTAGTCATTCTCTTATGTAAGCTTACTTCAGCTTAGTAATTAATAACTCGCACAAAGTGCGAGAAAATGATAACTTGTTGAAACAGTAACAAGCCTTGGATCTTATTTAACATTAATATTAAAACAAAAATAATATATTTATGTTTCCCTGAATGTTGCGCTGATGTTGAGACACAAATTACCAATAACTTTTAAGGAAAAAATTAGCTCATGCTAATACTTTTCAAGTAACGATATTCTAATTTGCTAAGTACGTTTGCGATAGTTCGAACATAATGATGAAAGGAAGGTTTACACTTTTAGGTCGAAGTAGAACGGTACAAGGGTCAAGTAATTAGACAACCGTCCTCAGCCTTGAGGCAAGGCCATAATCCATTGTTAATTTATTCCTGGAGTAATCGGCACGTAGCATACGCGGAAATATTGAAATAAGTAGCAAGAAAAGCCTAAACGGGAATACCAACGGCCGAGACGCGTATAAACATTGGCTCAGAGGTGTTACAGTTTTTTTATGTATCTTTTTTAACGCAGTGTCACTTGCATTCCACGAATGCAAGTTCATCAGTTTTTATTTGACAAATCTCTACGATCATTCCGTACACTCGACAGTAGAAATGCCAAGCGAATTTGAAGCAATTTTGACCTTCCGTCATTTCGAGCTAGAACTACCGCGTGCTACTCCAGAGGAATTTATTATTGCATAACTGGAATGTATAGCGTGATTGAGCCATCGCGAGTACAATATACGCTAGATCACAGTTTAGAAATTCAGATATTAAACGTTGTGATGTAATCGGATCGTACGTATATCATACGTATACTTATCAGAAATTAATGGCGCCGGTAACAATTACAAATGAAAATGTTTTGCGTTGCGGGCGTCCCTATGTTTCTTGATATTCACATTTTATCTGTGTTGCATGTTATAGTCAATCCGATAACTACCTGGAAACTAAGTATGAGTATCTAAGCAGACAATGATGGCGTGTACGAAGCCAAAAAATATTCCCAGCGAATTCACGCAATTCATGATACGTCGACGTCATAGATATGTGTATTACGTGGACGAATACATTTCTACTTCAATCGTTTTTTTTTTAATCGCAGTTAACAATTAAACTCCTACTTTAGTCGTTAATTACGGTTAACGATTACATTCTTTTCCGTTGTAATCGTGAATCGGATAATTGATTAATGATCTTGCTGCTGAATTTTCGAAATGAGATACTGTTGAAATATATCAAAATCTTAATCTATTGTTCCACACAAAGAATGATTGATTCAATATCGGTACGTAATTCAGTTTGTTTATGAAACCGTTGGTTGTTTGTTCGTAGTATCATTTAATTTTCTGATCCTCACATGACGTGTGACATTTGAATCGAAAAGACGTGTTTGCTTGGGCTCTTGGTTCGTTTAATAAAACTCCGTCGAGTTAATTTTGCGCGGATTATTTAATTACGTAATCTAATAAATACGGAATCAAAACTGTATGCGTACTGAAAAAGGCGTAAACTGAGTTTAGGTATTTTGCCATTTGGTCTATAATACGATCTCTATGTGCCTACTTATTACAATTCACGGATAGACCGTGTGGCGATTAACTTCAACGATTGATTAAATCAGTCTCCGATTTTTCGATGATTTCTTTTTTTTAATCAACGATTGACGATTAGCTTCATCAATCGATTGAATCAATCGTGCATTTTCCAATGATTACCTTTTTCAATCGTACACATTAATCAATCAATCTTGGTTAAAATTTTAATCGATTAATGCCCAACTCTGGGTGAAGAGAATTTTTATTGACATACAGAGTCGGGGATAACATTTATGTGGAGTAACCTTCTACTTACAATAGATTTACGCGTCACTAAAAAAAAACTTGACTATTTTACATTATTTTACAGAAATAATCTGTCCCTCGGTGTCGAATTGATACAGTGATGAAAGATCGATAAAATAACAAGATAAACAGTTGTTTCTCGATGTTTTTTTTATTGAAATTGATGAGTTAAAAAGAAATAAAAGTCACGAAGTTTCGGACAAATTTACACGAGGAGCGGATGAGGATTTGAACCAGCTGACCGAGGGCATTAAATAATTATTTGTAACGTGTAAATGGTACACCTTGTAGATAGAATTTCTTCGTTTCATTTTTCCCTTTTGCCTTTCACTTTAAACTGAAAACTCCTGTTCCTGGTCTCTGGTATGGTCACAGATAACGCGACACTTTCACCGGGAAAAAGTGACACCGTCATCGATATACATATTTCGCAAACATTTGCGCAGGTATTATACGAATATCGGCCTCGCAGAAAGTTAATACATATTTATGCAACGGATGAATAAATAGAAAATGTGTATTAGAAACTGAGTGATTGACTTCGCTATACCAGCACGGCTGTCCAAAGTCATCGCGAGTGTGCCGACGTTATTATCTTTCTGCATTTCCATAATTGTGAAAATGGTCCAAGTCAATATTTAAAAGAACATGGGTTTGTCAGTTATTTCACATCGCATTATTTTCAACTATACTAATTCAATGCAATTTTTACGATATTCTAGCGAAAATGAATCATTAGATAGTACTTGTTATTTCAACATTATATGGAATTTATTTAGTGCTGATATCCTTTTCCTTTTTAACTTAAGACTACTTTCATAATTATGGGCACAATTCATGAGTACAAATTCGACAGACGTGTATTACCTTCGCTCACACGTGTCCATGATAATAATGTTTATTTATGAACACCCATTGAATTCACTGATAGTGTCTACTTATGAACGTTCTCGAATTGGATGACGTTCATCAAATAAATCATTATGGAACTCCGAGTGAACAAACTAAAAACTGTCTGATCTATACTTTCATAAGTTATTTAGAACTGCAAATGTGCATGATTAATCAATACAATCTTTTTGCACAAAAATGAAGTCACTTTAAAGAAGGTTGATAGAATTTTTTCGAAATATTTCTTATTTTCATTTAATTAACGTAATAACATAAAATAAAAACTGAAATTAGGCGACAGTGAGAGTGGAAGAGGGGGAGAGTGGTAAATGGATTTACATAAAATAAAAACATATCTGGTTTTCGCTGGCTCGCAATACAATAGAGACGTTACCCTGTACAACGTCACGATGATTAATACAAGTACAATGAAATTAGATTAATAGATGAGTCAGCATGAGAAACGTATTTCATTGTATGTACAATCTTCAATTTCATTTGTAGTCTCTTATCGGTTTTATCGTTGTTTAGATCCTCTTATCTGTGTATTTCCCACTTCAGAATTAATCTCGGGTTTATGAGATGCGAATACCCACGTGAATAGCCACGTGTCCGATTATGATCGGTGATCATGCTATTCCACGAGTAAACTGCGAACGCCATCCAATTTTTCACGAAAATGAGTACAAGATGAATTTTATAATTTTATCATTAACCCTCTATCGCATGAACATTTATGACGAGTTGAAAAAAATATATATGGCTGTTAGTCTACTTAAAAATGAGTGTGGCCATGAAATAAATAATAAAATTTTATTTGAAAATGTTATTTATTGCATTTTATGACTGTTCCCCTATGGGGACTCCCACTAATATTCGGACACTTTTAAAAAGACGACAACATTTTTAGTATTGGACCATACGATTTGAAATTTTTTTGGAAGTTGGAACAATTGGTTTGCTGCACAACGCGACTAAAATTTTTGAAAAAAATTGCAATTGATCGAAATTGTAGAAAAAACACTAAGATCTACAAAATGTATTTTTTAAATTTTCGATACAGGACCACATAAAAATGTTGTAAAATGCAACTTCTAGTATTTTTTCTACAATTCGGATCAATTGCAATTTTTGAAAAGAATCTTTTCCACATCCTGTAGCAAACTAATTGCTCTAGCTTCCCAAAAAAAGTTCAAATCGTATAGTACAATATTAAAAAAGTTATCGTCTTTTTAAGAGTGTCCGAATATTAGTATCAATATTTTTCGCACTTGGAATCAACATGCTCAATCTCCAGTATTGTCTACTTAATTTACTATAGAACATTTGAAATTTTAGTCCACAATTGGGAACGGATTCGACTTATTGAAATTAGTAAAGGGAGAATGACATTTCTATGCGACTCCTGTTGTAATCGACGCAGACAATTTTTATTTTTCATAAGACAATGTTTTCACTTCTCGGTATTTCTAATGCTAATGAATGATTGAAAAAATATTATGCACAATTAATAATATCCCGTGACTATAAAAACTAACTCGGACATGCGTGACTCGGGTTAATAATTAATGTACATATGATACACGTTTCCTACAGTAGCATTTAATACAGTATGTATCAATTCAATTTAAATTGAACAACGACGACTGACTGTATACAGAGCGTCTATAATATTACTATGAATAAAATTGTCAGGTGTACAACGGCTTTTGTGACTGACGGTACATGTCATGTTTCCTTTTACGTCGTAAATCTTCAGTATAGAAAAATCCGAAACAGGATAAATACCTTATACATACAAATGGTCGTTACGTATAGTGACTCGGATTAATATTCGGACGCTCTAAAAAAGACGATAACTTTTTAAATATTGTACTATATGATTTGAACTTTTTTTGGGAAGCTAGAGCAATTTGTTTACTACAGGATGTGAAAAAAGATTTCTTCAAAAATTGCATTTGATCGGAATTGTAGAAGAAATACAAAAAGTTGAATTTTACAACGTTTTTATGTGGGCCTATATCGAAAATTCAAAAAATACGTTTTGTAGATCTGTGCGAATTAAACATATTCTGAAAATTTTGTCAAAATCCGTCGACGTTGCAACGAGCTACAAGCGTTTAAAGATGGTAAAAATTGCAGATTTTCACGATTTTCGGTCTCTAACTCCAATAAATCTAATCTGCCTTTTTTCCAGCATCAACCGATTTCGATGAAACTCTCACAGTGCATATAATTCACACAGATCTACAAAATGTATTTTTTCAATTTTCAATATAGGCCCACACATATGAAAAGTTGTAAAATGTAACTTTTAGTATTTTTTCTACAATTCCGATGAATTGCAATTTCTGAAAAAATTTGTTGCAATTCCGATGAATTGCAATTTCTGAAATTTGTTGCAATTCCGATGAATTGCAATTTCTGAAATTTGTTGCAATTCCGATGAATTGCAATTTTTGAAAAAATTGCTTTTCACATCCTGTAATAAACTAATTGTTCTAGCTTCCCAAAGAAGTTCAAATCGTATAGTACAATATCAAAAACGTTATCGTTTTTGTTAGAGCGTCCGAATATTAATCCGAGTCATATAAGGAACGGCCAATAAAATGAAACCAATAAATTCCCATCGACTACTAGATCCAAGAAAGAGAAACGAACGGGTCAGTGGTATACGAACAAAAAAAGATCGTCGGTGTTACGGCGTTACTTATACTCTAAAGATACTCTAAACTGTGAATTCTAAAGAAGCAGAATGTTGTTGTGCAGTGAGGTATAACTTCGACCATGTGCGCACGTATTTGTGTCTCTATTGTGTAATCGCTTTCTCGTTGCCTAACGCAGTATCCGAGTTACGTATGGCGAGATAAACGTAAGCCAGTGACATAAATAAGCGAAATACAGTAAACGCCACTTTACTGCCCAACAGCCGTTTGCACGATTTTATGATTTTATGACTGCGTCAACCGCGCCGAGCGAGACTTCAATAGACATCCGAACATAGAGGACAGAAGAGCAGTGGAGTGGGTAGGCACTGAATAGTGATCGTGCCCACGAACCCGGACAGTAAAGGGGCGTTTAAACACTTACATTCTCGTTCCACTCGTGATAGCTTGATTGAAAAAATTAAAGACAATCTCCGAAGCAAAACTTTTCCTCATTTGAAAATTAAAAATGATCGCATATGATTTTTACAGAATTAGTAGATAAATAAACAGCAAAATAGCGGTCGTTAATTTTCATTGCCCCTTTATGGTTTAGTCAATTTTTTTCCTTCGTTCGTAAAGTAACAGCGTGCGACCCATGCTGCCTACCTGAGAAGGGTAGCATAAACTCCGACGGCTATATTTACGTTTATTACCTCGTCTCGTTGTAGCGGAAATCTAAATCTCCTAGAAAGCGGAAATTTCTCTGTATTGTCAATTTTTTAAATATTTTCCTAGCAGTCCGACGCAATTTTTAAACACCTCTGCCATCCTCAATTTGTAAACATAGAATGGAATTTATTATTTCCGTGCTCTATATATTCGGGATTGAATGCCTTCTCACGAAGAAAGCAACGAGATAATTAACTAACAGCTACGCAAACGGAGTTCATGGCTATTTTCGTTAAATAAATAACGAGCGCGATTGTGCGTCATTTGCAGATCGCGGAATCTTACACATGAATGGAAAATGAACGTACATTGATTGAGAATCCTGATTAATTTCTGCAAGAAGTCTTACGTGAATCGCAATGCGCACGTTATTTTATTAACACAATTTTATTATATTAATAACAGAAAATTGTGCTTACGGCCGGAATGTGATGGTTTACAATTCTTTTTACGCGTGGACGCGAGGGAGTTTTTTAAGAAAGTTTCGCAATACTTTCGAACCCTATTTTTAATACATAATGACTTATGTGTTTGAGGTAGCGGTCATTTTTACCTACAATAAAAAAGCTCAAATGCTTATTTAACTTTTTTACTTAACAAAACCACTGTCATCTCGGCGCGGCGCGGCGCGTCTCCATATCGATGCTTGTCGATTTCGTGTTTCAACTTCGTGGAAGAATGAACGATTGTCTTGCTTTCAGTACGTTCACCTCGGCCATGCTTCTGCACGCATTTATAACGAGTTCATTCATACCGTCTTCTTCTCATACCAGCTTCTTTCGGAGCTGCGAATAAAAGGAACCTAACAGTGCTAGGTCAGCCGCGCGAGCGATTATCGACCGAGACAATACAGTGACGTTTCGCCATATAGCCATCGTGTTTCCAATGATTTCTTAATGAAACTTTTATTGATATATTCGTGAGACTTTTCCGGTTCAAATCAGTCCAAGCACGGTACAATTTGGACCGCATTTGCTCGCTTAATCCACGATATAGTAGAATCTCGATTATCCAAACGGCTTGTTGTGTACGGATCGCTTTAGATTGGACTGTTTGAAGGAAGAATTCAGATATCAGTTTGGATAGTCGAGGTCTTACTAAATCGTGAATTAACCCTCGGACAACGGACGATTTTTACAGCTGTATAATTGGCAATGCTTAGGACCGTTCACAGCTCTAATTAATAATTTTAAAAAATCTACTTTTGATGATATTCTTTATTGATATTATTTTTAAACAGCTATTCAGTTAATTTAATTGCCACAAATTGTGTACTTAAATGACAATTTCGATATTCCCGGTTAAAAATGACTCCGGCACAGCCCTCGGAGGGTTAACTAACTAAATACGAGCCAAATTATATCGTGTTTGGACTATATTTCAATCAGAGAAATGTCAAGTGTGTTAATAAAGATTCCACAAAAGAATAATCGTAAGCGAAAATATTTTGCACATCTTTTACTTGTATAGCGAGGCATTACTGGACTTCTAACTTTCTAAGAGTTCGACCACTAACGTACAGTGACTCCCACTAATATTCGGACACCCTTAAAAAGACGATAACTTTTTTAATATTATACTATACGATTTGAACTTTTTTTGGGAATTTTTATAACACGAGTAAATAATGAACGAACGTCAAAAATACAGTAGTTAAAGTGTTTCAAAAATTTATAATAATATAGTATACAAGAAAATAGCTAGAGAAGGGGTGTGTGTGTGTGTGTGTGCGCGGAGGATAGGGGAGAAAGAGAAAGAGAAAGAGAAAGAGAAAGAGTAAGGGAAATGGGCGTTTGGCGTTTTTTTTTGTTTTTGTTATTTTTATTGCGTTTTTTGCGTTGTATATCTTTATGCGATGTTTGCGGCGAGCGAGTAGGAAGGAAAGTGTAAGAGGATTGTAACCCTAAGGGGAACAATAAAGAATACATACATACATAATATACAAGAAAATTTACATTTACATTGGGAAAAATACAGTAGTTGTTGACAATATCATTATAACATTTCCTGGTGTACGTGCGGTTCGAACAGTATAGTTTTCCTTGAATCTTTCATCGTTTTCCTTCGACGTTTTTTTTTCTAATCGCAATGAGGAGACATGGACAACTTGTTTCAGTAGAGTGAAACATACTGTGTTGATTAACGTGCTAGATACGTGTTATTCATTTTATTTTACATTTTGCAAAAAGGTCCACGCGAAGGGACTTTCGCAAATATATTTACAGTGACTCGAATTAATATTCGGTCGCTCTAAAAAAGACGATAACTGTTTTAATATTGTACTATACGATTCGAACTTTTTTTGGGAAGCTAGAGCAATTAGTTTGCTACAGGACGTGAAAAAAGATTTTTCCAAAAATTGCAATTGATCGGAATTGTAGAAAAAATACTAAAAGTTGCATTTTACAACTTTTTTATGTGGGCTTGTATTGAAAATTTAAAAAATACGTTTTGTAGATCTATGTCAATTAAACATATTCTGAAAATTTCGTCAGAATCGGTCGACGTTGCAATGAGCTACAAACGCTTAAAGATGGTAAAAATAGCAGATTTTCACGATTTTCGGCCTCTAACTGCAATAAATCCAAGGATTCTTACATTTTTCAATGCCTGTCGTTTTTTTCCGCATCGACCGATTTCGATGAAACTTTCACAGTGCAATCGACACAGATCTATAAAACGTATTTTTAAAATTTTCAATATAGGCCCACACACATAAAAAATTGTAAAATGCAATTTTTAGTATTTTCTCTGCAATTCCGACAACTTGCAATTTTTTCAAAAATTTTAGTCACGTTGTGCAGCAAACCAATTGTTCCAACTTCCAAAAAAATTACAAATCGTATGGTCCAATATTAAAAATGTTGTCGTTTTTTTGAAAGTGTCCGAATATTAGTGGGAGTCATTGTATGTATAAAGTTCCCATACGGGAACAGTCATGAAATGCAATAAATAACATTTTCAAATACAATTTTATTATTTATTTCATGGCCACATTCATTTTTAAGTAGATTAACAGCCATATATATTTTTTTCTACTTGTTCAAATCGTAAGTACAATATTGAAAAAGTTATCGTCTTTTTAAGAGTATCCGAATTTTACTGGGAGTCATTGTACTTTCTGCACGGTGACCCTTTGACTGTTTCGCGGCGAACGTTTTAACGTTATTAATGCCAGACAGATCTGTTACCACAAAATTGTCTGTTCTTGCATTACTTTTGCACGATGAATCATTCATGCTTTTAAATGCCGATTATTTTTGCGTGAAATGAGGCACCAAGAAATTCGGATTGCATCAAAGGGGCTATATCTTATTTCGTATCTGCACCGGAAATGTTATCAATGAAAATGATGATGATGTATCGATTTAATGTGTAGAGATAATTAAAACCGATTCGGACTCTCGTATTCAGCGTGACAAAATCGACTATCTGTATGCAGATCTTTATATCTGCACTCGTAAACAATTGCATTTGTGAATCATTGCAACAGGCAGCAAACTGTGCACGCAACACACCAAAGTATGAAAGTACATTCATTATCTAGGTCCTTGTTGCAGCTATCGGACGATCTGTTACACAACGTTCTTTTCTCATAAATGAAAATTAATGTGCAGACCTTCATGCAAATAGTCATTTTCATGGATAAGCTCGACGAAATCAGAATGAGGGAAAACCCTATTTCACTGGAAGGTTACCTGCGATAAAACTGAAAGAAGAACACGGTCGAGCGTCTGGGATTTGAAAAATTAGCAAAATTAAGTCATATCCTGCTTTTTAATTTTTTCATGAAAAATAAACCCTCGAGTTATTCTTCGTATTCAAGGTCTTTAAAATTTTCAAGACTTTAAGGAAAAATGTTCAATCGTTTCGGGGCACGTTTTCCCGTTGTCTATGGGCACTCAACTTCGCACAGATCTTTCCTCAATTATTTGGAACAACCCTGGGGATGCCCCCTAATGTAGACAGAGTAGCTCAAAGACCATACATTCGGCGTACTATAATATCCAGCAGTTCTCGGATACAAGCCAGTTTTCCCGGTGTCAGATTGCATCTACTTACTCGACTGAAAGTGAATCTCAAGTTTGCTTGCGACTCAGCTGATCTCTCACGCTATGGTCCAGTCAATGAATGCTCAAAATGGGGGTGTAGAGGGAAATGGAAGGAATACAATTTTTGACTTTGGAACTTTGTTTGGACTAGTTAGGAGGTAAACATACTAAAAGTCCCCACTCCTAGTAGGTGAGCGGGGTCCAGTAGAAGGTCCCTTTTTCGGTTTTTCGCTCATATCTCGTAAACCATGCGTCCTAGTGATAAGACCACTCCATACAAAATTAAAGCTGACAAAATGTGCCACAAGATTGACTAGATTCAGTT